>JBBMKC010242666.1:0-10792 GCA_037834085.1 Bipalium vagum
TTTGATGGGATCAGTCTGGTATTGTGGATTTTTTATAATCAGAAGAATAAGAAAAATCTTAAGATTTGATTTTAAGGCTTAGGTTCAATGTTTGATTTGTTTGGACATTTTACCTCTACTTATAAATATATACAAATATAAATACAAATACTCATATGCGTCAAAGAATAAAACTGTTTGGCGAAGTTCGGCCCAATAAATAGGTTTTTAATTTTCTATTTCCCTATAGGGATCTTTCTTATTTTTCATTCTTTTCCTTGAACATTTCAGGAAATTATAAAATAAATTTTCAAATATTCAGTTTTAATTTTGACCGGATTCTTTACGTGTTTTCAAAAAATATTTTTAAATAGAGATACTCATATATAAAATAAAGTGTTCTAGGTAATCCTCTTCACAAAACCTTAGGGTCGACGTAATCTCTGCTCGTTGGTTCTCAAAAGTTCTCAACTATTCTTTTACAACCCATGCATCTCTTCTGAACACGTTTTTATAAAAATAAAATGTTTAATCCAAAAAGTTATTCATTTTGTAGAATATATATAATTTTTCAAGAATAAATTCCGTATTATAATAAATATTTTTAAAATTTTCTTACAATTATTTATATCATTTATAACTTCTAATTTAAAATCCAAAATTTTTAAAATTACATTATTTTATTTCCATGAGGAAAAGTGCTTATTCCATCATTATCAATTAATATTTAATTTTTAAAAGATTTTAATGTAAAGTTTTCCTATTGATGTAAATAAATATTATGTTTATCAGATTTATATCTTTAATTGCTTTTTTAATTATTTCTTTTTTATCGAAGACTTTATCAAATTGTTGGGCTTGCCCAAAATATAATTCAGATGGAGTGATGGAAAAGGACCAAGAGGAAGGTCAGAAAGGATAATAATTTTAAAAAATTTTATTGTCGTCCTGAGTTTTTTGGTTGGCACCTCTATGTTTGGAAAGGTACTGTCACTCAGAGAAATTCAGGAATATTTTTTGAAAAATTTCCCATTGAAGACGCCATTTTAGAAATTTGGAAATCACAATTTCATATGATTTTTTGGTTTTATGTTCTTCTAAATTGACAGAAACGCTTATGAGATTTTATTTGTTAGGTTAAAAATTACAGAGTTTTCTAATTATTGTAAAATCATTTTTGCGAAAAATTTTATGGATATATTAATTGAACAATGAATCTTCATAAAATTTTGTTTAAACAATTAAATTTCTTGCGCGGGTGTTATGTAATGGTTGCAAAAGTCTTTCGGTGATGAAACAATTTGCCAAAAAAGTTTACAATTGGTACAAGTTATTCAAATGCCGCAGGAAATCAGTTGAAGATGAACACTGTTCAGGAAAACCATCAACCTCAACTAATACAGAAAATATCAAGGAAGTCAAGGAACTTGTACTGTCTAATCAACGAATAAATCAGAGAGATCTAGTCCAGTTTACTGGAATATCAAAAGAAAGTATTTAATCCATTTTGAAAAATGATTTATAGATGACTTGTGTGTATATAAGAAGGGGCAAATAAGGGAAATTTGCCCAAATATTCAGAAAAATTGTTATTCTGTTTGCAATTAGAAGAATTTGACTAATATATTCTGTATTTTGAAAAGATTTTCGAATTAGAAGTAGAGTTTTGAATATTAAGAAGATAAGAAACAATAATATAAGATTTCGACGATTAGAGACAGGCGAAGATATATTATTCAAAAAGTATCTTAGATTCTGCAATGTTTTTAAAGAAAAATCAGTCAACCCCGTGCTGTTCTGTCGTCTTTAGAAGCATCTAACTGGTTATCAAAGGGTAAGTAAAATTAAGTAATAAAAAAATAATGAAAAAAGTTACAAAAAGTGCGTTGGTTGAGCAGTACGTAGGAGCGTCAGGCTGTTTAAAGAAAAAGGAAAAGTACTCCGTCATCAAAAAATTAGATGCACTGGAGGCCAAAATTACTTTAATTTGGCAAAAACTTTCAATCGCCAGCGCATTAACCGACATTGAAAAACCCCAAAATGAGGATCAAACCATGAACGATGATCAAGTAGGGGGCGTCAAGGAAGATGGACAGGATCTCGATAATCAAACAGGAAGCAAATTATCCGCAGATAATATTGATAAAATAGGCAGCACAACGATAGTAAAACCTAGAAACACCGAAACCTACTGTACAAGACGATTGAATTTGGAGGAGTTTAAAAATTGCTTCTGATTATCCCTGAAATACGCCAACTAAGATAAATAGTTAACAAAAAGGAGAAAATAAAGAAAATAAACTGTCTTAGCTCTATGAAAAAGCTGAATTCCTTATTAAATATCCAAAATGCATAAAATGACCATGGTTAAATTGATAATAAATACCAGAATGGATCATCTAATTAGAGAAAATCAATCTGGACAGTACGTATTTATTAAAAATGATAACATGAAACATCCCTGATTGAATTAGTTTTAAACACCTTAGGTAACCTTTGGTTAGTTATATTTGACTAACATTATAGGCGATAATTTTTAATCAGAAAATCTTTTTCGAGAAATTAAGATTTCTTTGAACAAATGTATTCAGTTAATACATATCCAAAAAATCTATCTAATTTTTACGTAATTGAGAAAAGTTTATGAAAAATCCAATTAGACTTGGTGGAATGGGACGGATCCTTTTTTCGATAATTTGGGTATATTTTTTTCAAACATACAATGGTACTGTCACTTAGTTAAGTTTTTAGTTATGGTCAATGATTCAAAGAATCCAAATATGTTTTTGGAGTTGGTATGGGAAGGAAAATTTGCTACGTTAATACCCATTATAAGACTGTTAACCATCTCGGTTCAATTATAAGTGATGAATGGTTTGCTTACTTTCAATTGTCTTCGGATGAAAAATGTACATTTGATTGTGAATTATCAGATAAATTTTGTAAGCAGGAATACCAGTGTTCACAAACAGAAGAGTTTATTTGAGGAAAAATTAAGGTTACTATCGTCATAATGAAGGGAATATATGGTACAACTCTGAAATCATACCTTTATGAATGGATGTAGAATATGAGCACTAAGAATCCACAAACCATTTTTGAATTAATAAATATTATAACTTAAGTTTTTTAAAATGTTTCAGCCATTTTTCTTTTTACCAACAAGGACTATCAAGTTTTTAGTATAAATATATATTTAAACTGAAAGAAAACGCTTTCAATAAACTTTAATTTCAAACCTCAACAAGCTAGGACGAAGAAAGCATACATTCGACCTTTTATTCTTCTCTATTTTCTTGGTTTTTGATTTTCCATCAAAAGTTTAACTCAAAATATTTTAAACATACCCATCATTTTCTGAATTCCAAATTAAGCCAACTTTTGATGCAAATAACCGTCAAATTTTACGTGGCAATCAATTTATGGATATTGTTAAATTTAAAAATTTAATTAACAAATAATCAATAAGACAAGTCGATAAGAAATATAATATGATAAATATACTAGACAACAAACCAAGCCTGAAAAAGCTCAGAAGCACAATTGAATCCTAACATTTAAAGATCAATCCATACTAAGAAACAAAGAAATTATCCCTGAATCATGAATGCATTGCTGCCTACAATAACACCACCCACCAGGAGACCGGTGTGAGCCTAGAATCCGTTCCGCTTATGAACGATAAATTCGTCGTACGAAACGCAGCATTTCTCACTCTGGTACCGAGTCAGTTTAATGGAGAATCGCAAATCTTCCGAAATGACGCCTTTGTATCCAGCCTTGCGGATTAGCGAGTCTACTGTCTCCACATGGTTCCAACCCTGTTCGCTGGCGACTTCGGGCAAATATGTCGCTGAACGACTAATGGATTTTTCGTCGACAAACTCAATTTTGATCCCGTGGACCCCAATCTTTATTTATTCAATCAATAACATCATCAAATAAACGGAGAGGTGTACTCGGGATCGGTCATATATTGATTTATGTAGCTTTGAATAATTATAAAAAGGAAAAAACTATGGAAAAATCATCACTATTAAATCAGTATATATTTTTCGTGTCCGGTACAGCTCTCGGGAGATATTTAAAAACCCACCGCCCAATCGTTGTATCTCAGATTCACCTCAAAGTTTGTCAGCAACGACACTGCGCAATTTAATCGGTACAGCTCATTTTTCGATATCGGGTTGAAGCGGCTGTCCTTAAAAGCACTGATGGACAGTTAATCATTTCTCACATATTTTGCTTTTTACATAAAAATTTCTTTTCGCTTTAATTGATGATTACATAAATTAAATGAATGAATGCTGACTGATTACTTTTTGGTAATGATAAAAGTCAAAGTAGATTTGTAAGAGAAAAAAAACACTTACCTGCTTATTGCGTACTCTTTCAGACCATTGTGCAAGGGTTGCTCAGAAAATGTACCAATGCAACCACGGAGCTTTTTTTCTTTTCCAATAGTCCAAGTGACAAAAAGAGGGCTGTAACATGATGATAATTAGGCTTTCATTCTTGATTTATTGAAAATTTACAATGATTTATTAGTAAATGACGGTGTCATGGGGGATGGATGATTATTTAAGTTGGATGTCAACACTTCGAAACAATAATAGCACATTTCTTTACATATAACTGGTTGACAGGGTAAATGGCCGTTTGGAACATTATTTATCCACTTTGAGGATGTATACCCGTTGGAATTATTGGATTTATTGAATTTAGCATTGGAAGATGTGGATTCCAAAGATTCCTTATGTTTCTTGCTACCAAAACAATATGATGCCATTATTTTTGAATAAAATCTGCATAAGAACTATTTACGTGATCTATTTAAACAAAGTCAATTGTCTAATCATTTATTTCGATTTGTTTATGGAAAATTATTTGATTCATATTGTATTGTTCTATGATGATTCAGATTTAATACTTATAAAAAATTATTATCAAAAATTTGAGAATTAATTTTTTTAATATTTATGAACTTTCAGTTCAGAGAGAATTTTAGATTATTTATTAAACTGTCAAAAATATTGAATTTAGTGCTAAAAAAATTATTAAAACGAAATAAATTTATAATATTCTGTCAAATAATTAAAGAATTTACAGATTAAAATTCATTTCCTGTTAAGCTAATGAAAATTAATGTCCGAACTAAATTTTTATTTGAATTAACCGTGTTATAGTGTTAAAGAAATGAATTATATGTCAATGTCAATGGAAGTTCCGGGACTTAAAAATTACTTTGTGTGAACAGCTTTGTAAAAATAGGCTGTTTTACTGTAATTAATTATAATTTGATCAGTTTAATCCAAAAAACTATGACAAATAGCTCTGATGGGAATCACCTTGAACCTAGTGAAGTCTAAAGTTCCATTTATAGTTCTACCAAACCCACAGCATTAGTTTTTAATCATAAAACATTTTTGGGACTGGTTTTGCAGATTGATCTTTCTGAATTCACTGCTTTGATTAGATAGTTGCAATAAATCCAATTTACGTCACATGTCACAATTTCTTTTTTGGAACTCCAAACGTTGTTCGAGAATTGTTTTCTTTTTTTGGAATTCTTTTTTTTGTTTACCGGTCTTTCCAGGAATAGCCGTCTCTTTATATAGGGGTGGAGATTGGATACGATCACCAATCTTCATGCTCGAATGACGATTCTGGACTGCTATTACTCAGAATGACCTTTAATTTCCAATGCTGTCTCCAATCCGAGACAGAACAAAATATCAATGTTTCGACGATGAAACTAGATTAAAATTAAAATATTACTTTTCGACGGTGGAGCTAAATAGAATTTTTAAATTCTAATCTAACTTTTTTTCCATTAACACTAATATGATGGAGTAAAATTATTAATGATTTTTTCTTTTTTTAACAAAATATTTCTATTATTATTAATTATCATCATTATTATCATTAATTATAAAATTATTATTCCCAGAACCAAACAATATTATAATATTGTGTTGACCTTATCTTTTTTGTTCTGATCATTTTCTCTTCCATTTTGATGTTTTGAATAAAATCTTTGTATATATATTACGTTTGTTGGTAACTATTTTATGTAAATTGTCGATGGTGAATAAAAATAAAGTAAAAAATTATAAAATAAAATAATTAGTTAAATTAAATAATTATAAATTAAATTAAATTAAATAATATTAGAATAGTTAAAATTTTAATTAAAGTAAAACTTACCATAAATAAAATATTTAACAAAAAAATTTATAAAGTTTCCTTAAAACAAAAAATCAAGAAAAAATTATTAAGGATTTATAAAAATAGCAAGAAAAGAAATTAAAATAACAAGCAGCGGCTGTTTCTAAAAGAAGACAGAGAGGTAATTAATATAAAATTGCAAGCAAAACTTCAAGGACTCAAAAATAAATAAATATTTTTAAATAATAATATCAAAAAAGAACATATTTTTAGTTTAAAAGTTAACAGTTTTTGTGTACAAACAATTAAAAAACCTAGTTTAAGCAGACCTGCATCAAAACATATAAATCAAAAGAAATATTTGTTACCTACAAAAATCTTACTAAAAACGCAACCAAGCCTAAAACTTGTTCAAAAGGTACTTGTGACAGAAGCAAACCCACGTTACTAAAACGAAGGATATAAATACTCTATTCATTCTCAATTCAAAATAAAAGAAGGAAAAATGTCAACCTTATTTTATGTATGCGCCAAAGTAATTTCGATTTATTGGTAAAAATTAGAATTTGTTTAAAGAAAATAAAACAAAGTTCTTTTTCAATATAATAATATTATATTTATATTTTTATAAATAATTTTGGATTTGTTTTACACCTAAAACAAAGTCTTCAAATCGATTATATAATAAGTTTGATATTATTTCTCTTTATACAATAAACAATAAATAAACTTGTTTTCTTGTAGTCAAAACAAAGTTTAATATAATTAAATAAAGAGGCTCAAGCCAGGATTTGATCGTTTTTATCATAAATACTGATGAGCAAATTTTTGGCCACCTTTAAAATTAGTTATATTTAAATATATATTTGCTTTTTAATCAAATAAATTTATATATATATATATTAAAAATATTAAGTATTCATAAAATTTTCAAGTTAAATATTTTAACATTTGTTTAAATATTCAATTATCTATTTTATACAAGTTCAAATTTATTGGCCACCATATCAGATTTTAAGTAAATTTTTGATTTTATTAGAATTAAATATTTTATTTATGAATTATATATTTAGTTATGAAGAATGATGATGAAAAAATTGAAGTTTTATTTTTACGAGAAGGGTGGACGGATCATGTTTTTTTTGAGCGATGTGTCACATCAAGTCTCTTTTTTGACCGATGTGTTACATCAAGCATAGTGATGGGTGCTCCATCAGATGCAATTAAGTTTTTAAGAAAAAAAAATTTGTTCGAATAACATGCCAGCGTGGAAGAGGCCCATAATTAAAAAAACACATTGTGATTACGTAAGTTAGCGTAATCAATCCCAACAAAACGGTGCGGAACTCACTGACCCAAAAACTATCCCTCTGGGGGAACGTTCAGAGGAAGCCATACGAACTGCCATTTCGGAGGCAGTAACCAATATTTCCATCGACCATGTAATTAATGCCTATAGTCGGTTCCGATCCCTTTTGGAGGCCGTCATCAAAGCTAAATGAGAATGGATTGAGTGACATTGAAATAAACCTTTAAATTTTGAAACCTATAAATAAATTTTATAATTTGCTTGATCATTACTAAAATATATTCGGCTTTTGTTTTACTGATAATTTTCCCGATTTAAGTGGCGCACCCTTTAATATCCAACGGATCGTCAAACTCCTCTTGTGTGGACTATGGATTCATTGAATTCTTCGCCGGAGGAGGCGAGAACGACGTCGTGGCTAAAGCGATATCGAAACTCAAGTTGCGATGCGCCAAATGCACTAAAGAGTATCAAGTCAGGGCACGAAAGAGCATTAATCATGATAAACACATGATTAATTTTCATCATTTCACACCCGGCTGATACAATGTATCTGTGCCTATGTGGGATGATCCTAAAGAAAGATGTGTTCTTTCATCACTTGGAATCGCATCAGGATGCACCCACTAACAAGCCATCTTCCTTTACCGCTCCCCTACTGGAAAAGGTAGTTCCGGAAGCAGATAAGAATATGGAATGACTTGGTTGGAGGGCGATAGAGGTCTTTATCCGGGCAAACTTACATTCAACCCGGACCGGCCACAGATTTAATAAATAAAAAGCTAGGAGAATTCTATCGTCTATTCCCCTTTGCTAGTTTATTTGACTGGCAAAAAATAGTCTGGCCTGACCACTGGAATGCGGAGCATTGGTTGATTTGTCTGGCTGACAAATCTTCTGGTGCTGCATATCTGCTGGACCTCATGACAGGAAACTGTCACGATGGTGAGAGGGGTCAGAGAGATATTGACGAAAGTCATAAAATATCTCAGTAGTCCCCAACAAAATCCTCCAAAAAGTTTTGCCTCGGCAATTCAGAAATGGATTGCGGGTTTTTCATTGCCCAATACGCAGTCGATTTGTGCAGAAACTCAAATGAGTTCCGTGCTCCAAATATTGAGGAAATGAAGAAATTCATTCTCCAAAATTTTGCTAAAATTGAATAGAAGTGGCAACGTTTAAACGGGGAGCGAAAAAAATGTATCCACCCCATCCTGCTCAATCAACTCGGTCTGCTTACTCATCCAGTGGCCAATTTGACAGAAATTTTAAGCTCTGCAAAAGAAGCCTTATTGCAAATATTTCCTGAAAAGGAAAGAAAGCAGGAAAAGCCGATAATGAAATCGCTGAATATAGGCAAGAAAACATACTCTATACAATGTAGGTTCAATCAGAACCCGAAGGAAGTATTTGAATCCTTTATGCCATCGGCAACTGCCTCGACTTATCCTTCAAAAGCGGAATTAGAAAGTCATTTTCGGAAAACGAGTCCCCCCGGAATTGGCTTGGATTTCTATACAGACTTTCTACAATTTCCAGGATCGATTGATGAGGAGATTGATGTGAAGGATATTGAGTGTGCCTTCAAAAGCACCTTAAAATTATCACCAGGCGCGGACGGGATAACGTATGATGATTGGAAATATTCCTTACGGAACTCTATAATCATGTATCCCGCTTCCGAAAAATTCCCGATCAGTGGAAGTCCTTCAGGACCAAGTTGATCCTTAAACCGGGGAAAAATTCGGAATCTCACTTGGTGTCCTCTTGGCGGCCTATAGCTATTATGGACACATCGTATAGAATATATGCGCTAATACTTAATAAGCGATTACTGCGATGGCTCCAAGTAGGAAAATTTCTGTCGGCATCAAAAAGCATTACTATCTAACGATGAATGCGCCGAACACAATGGTACGTTTACAGCAATAATTGAGCGCTCTAAAGTCCAAAGAAAACCGGTGCATGTGTGCTGGACGGACATTGCAGATGCCTTTGGCTCCGTGTCTCATGAATTGCTGTGGCTTGTCTTGTCCAAAAGTGGATTAAATAATGGTTCGATCGAACTAATCAAATCATTATCTAGAGAAGTGACAACAGTCTATCAGTGTGGTTCAACCACTACTGATGGTACCCCTGTCCTGAAAGGGATTAAACAGGGATGTCCTTTATCTATATCCATCTTTTGCCTTAGCATTAACTTTATTCTAGACATGTGCTCTAAAAGAGCGAATCAACTGGAGATTTTCGACCAAAAAATCGCAGGATTGGCATATGCTGATGATCTTGTGTCCTTTGCTAGATCAACCAATTAACTCCAATTAATATTGGACGAGGTGAGAAATGCCTTGAATGAAGTGCATATCAAATTCCGGCCACAGAAATGTGGATATTTTAACAAATATCCCAATCCTGGAACTGGGAATAAAATATATGGGGAGCCAGTCCCAATAGTGGATCACTCCAACCAATATCTTTATCTTGAAGTGCCTTAAGACCATGGTAAAAGAATGGGAACAGACAAAATCCTTAACGGAATTTTGGATTATTTCTAGCGGGTGTTCAAATCCCACCTTCATCCGGCCCAGAAAATAGAATGTTTTAAGATATTCTTGCATTCTAGACCCTTTCCTCTTTAGAAATAGAGTGGTGGATACCCTAACATTGTCATCACCTTCGGCTAGACAAGGGGAGGGGAGGGAAAGGGTAGGATTTGACTAGCTTGTCAGAAAGACATTAAGATCAATCACCGACGTCACATTGATCCAAAGTACATCATATTTGTACATCCCTATGAACTTGGGGGTTTAGGGATAGTCCCTGCATACGATGAATACCACATTTGCAGTGTGGTGCAGGGATTACGATTTCTGACAAGCAATGACCAGCAATGTAGATTACTCTTGACCCGATCCTTGCTACACAATGTGAGGAAAAGGTTTCGTATAGAAACTTCGGTCGACCTAAATTTGGCATTGAAATGGCTAAGCGATAATATCAAAAGTGATCTCAATGCCCAAAGCACGTGGTGGACCAAGGTACGAGTTTCCGTGAAGGCTCTCCGATCCAGAAATATGGAATGTGAATTTCTTATTTTTGAGAAGGAGGTCAAGCTAAAAATAACAATGAAGTTGACACACGGTGAGTCAACGAGTTATGTTTTCAGAAACAGGAATATAGATGAGACCACAATGACTCTTCACCAGGGGCTGGGTATCCATTACTTCAACAGGTGGATGAGTCACGTGCGCCAAGGTCAGGTTTTGGGTTGTTCCTCAATGAGTGTTCGATCCAATAAAATCTTGATGAACAATACACTGCCTGCAGCACATTGGT
>JBBMKC010242676.1:0-10792 GCA_037834085.1 Bipalium vagum
ATTATTATTATTATTATTATTATTATCATTATTATTATTATTATTATCATTATTATTATTACTATTATTATTATTATTATTAATTATTATCGTTTCTAATATTTTTTATGCCTGCCATTATTGTTAACTATGGCTTGAAGTCTTCTAAGCATTTATTCCAATAATGTCTTCCAGTTTCAAATTTTAATTTCACCAAACCCTCAATTAGGTCTTTCGGGATGAAAATCTTTTTGGCAAATTTTTCTCTTTCTATTTGACCAAAAATTTTTTATAGTGTTGATATCTGAAGATTGTGGTGAAGTACATAATATTTTTCTCAACTTATATAGTAAACATGTATTGGTTATTTTGTTAGTATGCCTCGGATCATTGTCCCGTTGGAACAAATAACATTTTTCAATACATAAGTGATCCACACTTTTTATTAAATTACCTTAGAGCAGTTATAATACCTTATATTATTACATATTCCTCATCTTCAGCTATACTTAAACAGCCCAAAAAATAACACCTCCATGTTTCACTGTTGGAATGATATTTTGGAGTGCAAGTTCTGTCTCAGATTTTCTCCACATAAACTTTTGCCCATCAGAATCAAAAGTTTTTTTCTAAGAACTGGAGCTTGGTAACCTGCATCACGTAGCCGATTTCGAATGGTTTTGGATGAAACAATATTTCCTGAAGTTAAAACGATGTCTGCTGTAAATTTGCGAGAACTTATTTGTGAATTTTTCATTACTCTTTTAACAATATCTCATGTTTGTCGTTCTGTTAGTGACTTTTGTCTACCTGATTTCTTCTTATTTGCAATGGATCCAGCTAGAAACGTTCTTTATTACATATTGAGTTGTAGAATGAGATAGCTTCCGTTCTTTTCCAATATTGGAAAGGCTAGTTTTAAATTTTCTTCAGCTACACTGTTCTGTGTTTGGTTACTTTTATAATTTTGGCGGCTTTTGTGTTCCATGGAAAACTTTTCAAAATTATATTGATTATAATTAAGCAAAATAAAAGTTGTGAAGAAGTCAATCAAATATTAAATATTAAAATATTATTGTTGATTAAGTCACAATTTTAAATCAGCTAAATTTATAAAAAAGCCATCAGGCACGAATACTTTCTTCCCAAAGAAATGTATCACTTTTTGAATGTTTTTGAACAAACTTTGATTCAATAAAGGTTTTCTTCTAACCAATGTTTAAAGTTTTCTATTGACCTATTCAAAACTCCAACCGATTTTGATTATTAAAACATGGTTAAGCTTAAAAAAGTAAAGTGTCCGAATCCGTTTTTCATGACTGCATATCATGATAATAAAGTGGTGTGAGTGACTTCAAATATATGACTGAAAATTCTTATCAATTTAAACAAACAAAATATTTCTAATAATAAGTTCATGAGTTTTTATATTTTATATTATTAACAAGGTATTGATAATAACAGGTCGTCCATAAATGTTTTTTCAAAGAGCTTTGGATTTTTATATTGATGCAGAATGTTTAAAATTTCACCGTCTTTACACAAAATCAAATAATAATTTAAAATTTCTTATGAAAATTATATTTTCCGCATCAAAGCTAAGTAAAATAAAAATCGATAAATATCCTCAAATTTTAATAATATAATATTACAAATCGATACATGAAATTGTCACAATGAGGAAAATAATCTTTTTTCCTTTTTTTTCGACGGAGTTCAAAACAAGGGCAAAAGAGTCGATTTTCTGCGATTTCGCGGAAAAAAGAGAAAAAATGTCCACTGAATCAAATGAAGTAATAGTTGTAAAAAATTAATATCGAAATTTCGTTTTAAAATCATTTAATAATTAATTTTTGTGGTAATCAGATTCTGTTTGATGGCAGGCTTATTGATTTATGAAACTATGTCATTTTGTCAAGAGAACGAATTTTATTAGTTTTTTCCGAGGAAATAGCGATATAATGTTGATTTATCACCAGATCAGAAGAATTGCCTACAGATTTTACTTTTGGCATAATGTATATATATATATATATATCAATTTTTTATTTGTCTTGGAAATTTTGAGAGAAGCAAACAATATGGGACATTTAGTTAAAATATTACACAAATGAAAAATAAATCATTATCATTATATATAAAGATTTTATAATGCGTTTTAAAAAGATCGAGGTGAAGGAAAAACAATTTAAAATAAAAGAATTATTAATATGTTTAAGTTATGATTAAATTTCAAATAATTAATCTGAGTTTTTAATTAATTTGAAGTTCCTCGGTTCTTTTCCAAAAGTTTCCTGTTGGTTAATGAGAGTTTATTATTGGTAGTTCGGACGAATATCTGATTACTCATCACAGCATTCGAAAATAAACAACAATAAGAAGAGGTTTTAATATTTTGCTTTCCAACTCTTATTCATAGTTTATAGTTTTCAGAGATATTGAACCCTTATCTCCTATGAGCAGTCTAGAGAAGGTTTCTGAAGATAGTTTCATACATAAATTGTTGAGAGCTAATATTAACATATGAAGAACAATAATTTGATATGAACCTCGAATTGTATAAAAAGTGTGATTTCCGATTATTTAATTTAATTAAGTACACTAAGAAAATAAGTCCTGGTAAACGTACAACAATTATGATCAGAGTGATATAATATTGAACTTCCTGATCGATCAAAATACATTTTTTTAATTATGATCCGTTACTGACTAAATAGCAAAAAAACAACTTTGTGTAATTTGAGATTGCTTCAGAATAAATATGTTTTGCGTAAATCATATCAGATTTACCAATGATTAATATCCTATTATATTATTCCAATTGACATCTAGCACTGAATTATTATCACATAATGTTGTTCATCTTATTCTGACTTCTATTGGTACTTGGAGAGTTTAGATAGGCTGATATTTTTTTATTTTTAGAAATTTAGAAGACATTGTGATATCAGGCGTAGTTTTTCGAGATATTATGATATTTTGTAGAGTGGCTTGAGACTCTGTTGAGGCATTTCATCTGTAAATATTTTGTACATCGACTGAGTAAAATTTTAAAACTTAAGTATTATTTGTTTTGTAAAGAGTCATTTATTACCGAACACAACTATAAAATTTTTCTATTTCGATCTTCCGTCTGTTCGTCGAAATATTAACAATTCTTATATTATCAATAATAAAAATGGAAGCCGATTTTTTTCTCAATAAAGGGAACTTGAAACTGCAAAATTAAAAATGTATTTCCTTTTTAGGGCACAAGGAACGTAACTTTTACTGAAAAGGTTCTATAAATTTATTGTTTTTCTCATCACCTAATTTGTAGTAAACCTTAGGAGCTTAATGATAAAAAAGTATTCCGCTGAAAACGTATTTTATAAGTTCTTTTTAAATATACTTATATTTTTTTTTAATTGTTATACTTCTAGACTAATTTCATTTCTTTTCAAATGATCTTAAGAGGTTCAACCAAATTCCACAAATCTTTATATAATATATTTTTATCTGCAATAAAAAAAATTTTTCAAAAATTTACACATTTTAATAAATTCCATAATAAAAAGTTACATTTGTCTACTCTTATTAACATTCTTAATTTATAAAATAATGATATCACAAATTAAAACAAAAAATTATCAGTTTTATTTTTTCCTTTGATTTTCAGTGAAAATATTATTTTCCTTTTAGTAATTATTCAATATTCAGTAATTTAAACAAATGCTACTAAAAATTTATATAGATTAAAATTCCAATAATGGAAAGAACAAAGGGGATAATGGAGATCTGAATGACAAACAAATTAAAGGAAATTTTTTGTTCTTTAAGAAAGGCTTATTTATTATTGAAAAAGATTAATAATCTTGACTAAAAAATAAAGGAAGTACAATATCAATAATTCCAGTGTATAATGTATGAATTATAATAATATAATAGAAAATCGTTTAAAGACATATAATATAATATTTTTCAGGTGAAAGAATTAGTCTTTACAGTTACAAAAGGGAGAAAAAATACAATATCAAAGATTTAAAATATCCTATTGATTTTTTTACCAGGTCTCCGTCATTAAATATGATAAATAAATACCGGAAATTAAGAAGAAAGAGAAATATATATTCCTGAGGAAAATAAAATTTTTATTCAAAAATATCTCAAATTCTCTTTGATAATATTTTGATTATTCATAAAGTAAAAATTAATTTTTAAAAAAGTCTTTTACTAAAAATTATTCAATATTTAAAACAAATTAATTTAACAATATTTAACAATATATTATGTCCACTCCAAACATATCTGCAAATGCACGAATTGATTGTTGACAGATGGACTCGATCTTGTTTGGCTTTTAAAGAGCTATTATCAATCGCTGATGGTCTTCAATGAATGCGTCCTCAGAACGGGACCTATTGAACTAACGTTGAGCATCTCGTTTAGTAACTGAATTCTTACCCACGTTTGGCAAATATTTCGCGCAGCCTCTGATGCATTTTTCTTTAACCTATATTCATAAAGCAATTTCTAATTTTTGCGGTTGTCATTGTCTCTTAAATAGCATTTTATATTATTAAAACAAATTTAAAATAATAAATTAAATTTGAATGCTTACCTGTCTTATTATTATTTATCAATAAATAAATAAATTTTTGTAAAAGCATTAGTCGATATTTTAAAATATTCTTGCTTTAAAGTTAGTATATGAAAAAACCAACAATACTTTTTCCTCAATCTAATATTAATAATAATAAGAAGAAGAATTACAAAATAAAAATCAAATAATTAAATACTAAAAACATTCAAAATTAAAAATAAATAATAAGAATAATAAATAATAAAATAAAATAATAAATAAAAAAATATAATAATAATAATAATAATAAATATTTTTTCATATTTTTAATTAATTTGGTTATTTATAAATTTTTTTCAATAAAAAATTCTGACATATTGGATATATAAAATAAATAATTTTTATAATTTAATTTTTCAAATTGATTGTAATAAAATTCTGAATTTCTGTTTGTAAATATTTTTCAACAACATAATTTTATAAATGATATAATAAATTATTAAAAACGAAATTTTCAAATCCATATGGTTGAAGAGAAATATAATTTTCATAATTGCTTTTGTATGTTATAATTTTATTTAACAAAAATGAAACGCGTCCATTGAAAACGATGGAATTGTAAAGTTTAATAAATAATATTTCATTATAACATCAATAAGTGAAAAGAGATTTAACGAATATTTTTTACCGTTTTTTCTCACTTATTTTTGGAAACGTTGATAATTTTCTGTGAGAAAAAATTGTTTTATGGCACCATTATCTGCTCCATATATTTTAGAAGTTTTGTGAGAGAAAAGTTTTTTTTAAAAAAATTTCGCTTTTTTTATTTAAATTTGAAAAAATAATATCAATAATTTTCCTTTCAAGCATTTTTATTTCGAATGTCGCTGGCCATTGTTTCAATTGCTTAAGTCGTAATTAATATAAATCTATATCAATTTTGTTATCTCTTTTATTTTTTTTTCTCACAAAATTGAAATTTTAAGATAATGGTTAATTAAAAATAAATATTATAGTTTGTTTAAATGGTACATATTTCAAAATTTAGAACTTTATTTTCATTCATTGTTTATTCACAGGAAATTGATTTAAAAATTATTATTTAATTTTTTAAATTTATTTTTTCTGATTTTTTTACATTTAAAACTTTTATTTTTCTTCTTCATCAAGACCGTTCATGGGCATGATCGATAACATAATAAATTTAATATTTTTCCAAGTAATGAATAATGAATTAAATATTTAATAACTAATTACAGGTGATTGAGTTCATAATCTGGGAAATTAAAGATAAATTTATTTATTATGCAATTTTATTAATATATAACGTTTTCATATGATATATTAATGATCACTTTGCAATTATGAAAACAGTGAGCTCTGAAAATTGATATAATATTTTATGATTTCGGTTATGAGATAATTTTAATGGTAGCTTCCATATTAATAATTACACTATTTAAACAAATTTTAAAGTTAATTAGTAATAAATTGTTTAATTTAATTATTTTTTGTAAGATTGTCAAAAGAATATTAACGAGACTTTCTTTTTTAATGGATTTTATTATTACGAGATTTGGCAGGACTGCCTGAATCCAAAGACAGATTCCATCACGTATGATATATAGTAAGCTATTAGTCTATAATGTGTGAAGACCGTTTTTGCTAAAACCAAAGGTATATTAATTAAAGGCAGTTCACTTTCCACTTTCGATTAAGAACTTATTCAAGTAAACACAGATCTTAATCTTTTAATTGATAACTAATTGTTTTACTGATTGATGGATTTATTTATTATTCATTTGGAGATGTAACACGAATTCCGGATATAACAATTTTATTCACTTAGACATTTTTCAGAAAAGGTGATCATTGTATATTTCCCATTCCCAAGCACTAAGGTTTATGTTACCCAAATTATGAAATAGTTAAAAATTCACCTTTGAAAATAGGCGTGTCCCTTTTATAATTAAGAGATAATTTTACATTTCCAGATCTATTTAAAGCAATTTTTCCATTATATCATATTTTCTTAGTTCTCACGAATGATATTTTTATTATTATACAGATCGTTCTATATCAAATTATGGACCATTCTTCAGAAAATATAATTTAAGGACTTCTAAATGTTGAAGGTGTTCTTTAAATTCTGATATTGTTTACATAAATTGATGTTTTAGTGATTTGAATATTTTATTTTGAAAAAAACAGTACAGCCAAAAATTAATTATAAATTATAACATTACCGTGGTTCACCTATTATAGAACATGCCTTATATTTACGGCTTCACCTAAATCCGTTTAATGCCTATAACCAGTTCATGTCTCATAATAATAATAAGTAATTAAAAATTAAAAAAACCATTAAAAAATATTTATTCAAATATAAACAATTCATCTTCCCCAGGAATATCATTGTAAGCACCAATAGCCTTAAATGTATTTGTGAAGTCTTCAGCTCATATTCCTTCATAACCTGTGGGGGGTGAGGTCTTTCGTGTTTTGCATGAAGTATCCTTAAATGCAGTACCCGGCTGGTAGTGCATTGCGAACGAAATTGTCACTGTCACTGCTCCATGAATTATTCACTTTTTTAGACTTGGTTTCACGAAGTTTCCAATTTCGTTTTTTGCATTCTGTTTCCGACGTATTCATTTATACCGCGCAGGCGGTCTTTAAACAGTTTATTTATTGTAAGACCATGAGTTTGAAGATAGGCAGTCATTTAACCCATGCCTTATTACACAAAATTAATAGGTGTCTTATAAACAGGAAATGTCTTATAATAAGGGAAACACGTATATATATATTTCTGTGATATGAATACACTCACCTAAAAATATTGTCATTTATACACTTAACTTTTACAGTAAATTGGTGATGTCTTTTTACGAAGATTTCTTTCCTGTAAAATTCTTTATCTTATAAAATCTTTACATTAACTGTCAGAAAAATCAATTCAAATGCCGGCATTTAACGGAGAATCCTATGCAAATTATCAGGGTCTGATTGGTACATCAAAACCTCAGAATGACATTTTCATCAAATTTAAGCCCCTTTCCGATACCGGACTATTATTATACCAAGGTTACAGTTCAGATAAAAGGGGGGATTTCCTGGCCTTTTACTTACTCAATGGATACCCGATGGTTTCATATGATTTAGGATCAGGTACTATCACCATGAGGTATTAAAGTAAAGTACGTGGTTATAGAACGAATTATTTTTAACTTTAGAGGTTTTAAATCATTAAATCTCGATGAATGGCACACGATGAGATTCTATCGAGTGGGAAAACAAGGAACACTTATAATTGATTATGAGGAAACGGTGGTTGGATATTCTCCTGGATCTCAAGTTCAATTGACAATGAAGCAGAATCTTCAATTAGGCGGAGTCGATAGTTTCGATAATGTTTCAGCTTTTTTGAATATCCGTAAAGGGTTCAAGGGTTGCATATATATGGTATTACATTTGTATATTGTAATTCGATAATAAATAAAGAAATATATTAATATTTGTTTAAATTGCTTTACAACATAATGCTAATAATGTCTAGGTCATCGTGGATAATAAACCGATAAATCTCATTACTGATTTAATACAAAACAAATCAAGAAATCTCATAAACTGCGACAGTCACCAATGTGGAAATAGTCGAAAACCCTGCTGGTCTTTTGGTGATTGCATTCCAATTAGGGAAAAATATTTATGTTCCTGTCCTCTGGGCTACGTTGAGGAAAAGTGTCAAACAAGTATTTATCGTCTGGATTATTATTTTTTATATCACATTAAAATAGTTCACACAAAAAGACGATTCCCGGTTGACAAATTTAAACGTTATAATAAATGAATATAATAATATATAATTAATTAATATAATGCGATTATTAAACCAATTAAAATATTTAATTGAAGTAATTAAATTAATTAATTGATCAATTAATTAGTTTAATTGTATATTTTTTACTGTGAGTTAAATTTTAGAAAAATAACTACGTATATATTATTATTATTATTATTATTATTATAATTATTATTATTATTATTAAAAGTATTATTTTCCTGTGCTTTGAAGACTATTTTTAAAAAATTAAATATTTATAGAAAAATAATTAATATAAAAATGTTACAATTACATTTCAATTTCTTTGAGGACAAATATTATTTTTGTTTGTATTTCTAAAATTATATTTAGCCAAACCGATCTAATAGTGCACCATAATTTGGTATACATTTATAAGCTGAAGAAAATTCTAAAAATGTTGTACAAATATAATAAGTAAAATATATTGTGATAATGATTAGCTAAGCAGCATGACATTCATTGTTAGAACTCTTTAACATTATTCATTGGTTTCAAATGGCGTGGATTTGTCATGGCACCTAATACGAATGCTTTCATCGGGCATTGCACACAGAAATGGGTTTCCTTCACCTCATCTTTCCTAGACAATGTCATAACTGACTGGCCTATCTCTGGCCTACAGCAATCTGTGTTTTTCTCGTTTTATATTTTGATTCAAAATTCTTTACCAATTTTTCATTATCATTTTGTTCGGAGAACTTGGCCATTACATAGTTTATGTCTTAGGTGATATCTAATGTGTCTTGTCTCAATTTCCAACCATAAAAATAAATTATATTAAAATCGAATTTTGTCTTTATGGACATTAATCGTATACCATTTTTGGATGTATAGGTTGTATGACTAATTATGAAAGCAACACCTAATAAACAATGCAAGAACAAATATTTCTATTCTATTTTAATATATCATATTTCAACATAACACATTTAAACTTTTGTTTGAATCAATCACTTTAATATTGTTTAGTACATGCTTAAATTTGGTTTATTATTTATGATTTTTAATATTGAAAAAATTTATTATCGTCATCAAATTTCTTGTTCAGGAAAGATTAAACTCATTAGCAATCCTAGGTAAAATGTTTATAGCATTAAAAATATCTGCATCTTCATGTTATACTGTCCATTTATGGGCTTTAGAGTTCAATTGTGGTTGAACAAGTATTGAAGATGATGCACTGAATAGACATCCTTAAAGTTCCTTAACACTGAAAATTATTGAAAAAATTCAAGAAGTTATACATAAAGATTCAACATTTCTGTTATCTCAGACAAATGAGCATGGAAAAAATACTTGGAAAAGAAGAACCACTTTTTTTAACGATTCAGCAAAAGCTGTTCAGAAAGAAAATTTGTTAACACCATTTGGATCTTTTTAATGAAAATAAAAGTGATTGTACGTAGCATTTCAAAACTATGGATGATGTCTGAATTTAGCGCCATGGTCTTTAATTGAAAAGTTGAACATCTATAGTTGATCAGAGGGTTTGAAGAACTGAACTAAGTATGTTGACTTGTCAGACTATATTCAATATTGAAAGCAATTTCAATAAGCATTTCATGTTTCATTTTCAATTTCATATCTTTTATAACACATATACACTTACCCCACAATATATTATTTAAACAACTAGTTTTTTAATAAAACAATTTCTAAGCAGTAATTGAGGTGCCAATGTTTAATTTTATAAATTATAAATCGAACCATTTCCCTTAAGAAATTTTCATGAAATAAAATAGTTCATGTTACGACCCTTTAAGATTGATAACTTGAAAATATTTGCTAAAATTAAAATAAGTTTTAGTGCAGTTCAGTGTTAAATCTGTTCGCTTATTAGTCTATCAAACTCTAAACCTGACTCCAAATTTTAGGTGATGCAAAATAACAATAATCAGTAAAGCAATAAATTGTATTTAAATCACAAAATCTCAAATGAAATCACAATGATAACAATAACAAAAAAATCATCAAACTCAATGGAAAGGGATCAAAATAATATTTGAAATGTCTGCAATTGTCTTGGGTAATGAATCAAACACAAAAGTTCAATTAAAATCGAGTCAATTAAAATAAAATAAATACTAAAAGTTTATCAATAATCAAACTATAATAGTAATTAATATTAAATAATATTTAACAAAAAAATTAAAAGAAAAATAGAACGACCTTCGTTTAAGCTTCCCGGACTATTAACTGAGCCTTTACAGTTGCTCACAGATAGCCCTCTGGTTGGGAACTCAAACACAATCTCAGGGTTAGATACATTAAGAATATACTTGTAGAGTTTATGCTTCGCCGTAATCGGCTTCTTATCGTTTCTCCAATAAGCTTCGATTCACTCTTCGTCTTCGGAATCAGTAGCAATCAGGATCTCTTTATCT
>JBBMKC010242687.1:0-10792 GCA_037834085.1 Bipalium vagum
TTATTTATATTTAATTTATTTATATTTTAATTTCTTTTTGACTTCAAATATTTTTGGAATATTAATTATTTTTAAATACGAGCTAATCTCATAAGCTTATGGAATTTATTTATAATTCACAAAGAGATTTTGATTTCACTGAATACTTGTAATATTACTATATATTTTTACAACACTATTTGTTTTATGATTTATAATATTTTGTATTTTCCCTCAATAATATTAAAACATCAACTTTAAATATTATTAATTAAAAAAAATATATATAACAAATTTATACTTTTTTTCAGCAAAATATTTTGCAAAAATTATTTTCACATTTTTTATTTAATAATAACTTATCAAATTATGAATCGAAATTTTTCTCTAAATCCAGGAAATGAATATTTAGTTTTTAAGACTTAAATATAGTTTCAGGTAGAGAAATTGATCTTTAAGAATCGTAGCTAGACGAAATTATCAGAAAATATTAATCATTCTGACTTTTGTTTTACTTATGTATATTGTCCGTGAAAGAATTTAGAAAGAGTATCAAATCGCTGTGAATATATGAAGAGAGAAAATAAAAAAATAAAATTCTACATGATTAGTTTTTTTTAAAGATTTATTCACAAATTTTACGTTACGTATTATAAACATATTTCATATATAACATTTTAAGATTATATATAATTATTGATGCAAAAATATATTATTTCACTAGTCGCACCGTAGATAATAATTAAGTAATTTATAAAAATATGATTACTAAATAAAAAGAAAATATTTTTTTGAAAAATTAAAATAATTATTTAATTATATATATTTAATAATTATATATTTTATACTTACTTAATACCTTGTATGAATAAAGTCCTTAAACTCATGTCGAAATATTAATTATACTAAAATAAAAATTTTTATTCACAAAAAATGAACTATTAGATCAGTGAAAAAGTTCTGGGCCGATTTGAGATAGTGTGTGTTACATGAACACTCAAGCGCTAAAAATATATTATTGTATCCCAAAAATTATAATACCAATATAATAATAAATACATCAATTTTTTTAAATAATCGTTTAACTTTTCAATATTTAAATATATAAACAAAAAAAAATTTTTATATGGAAAGTTCACGTTTAAAATTTAAAAATCTTTTTTTTAATTCGGGTCCTTTTTTCAAACCATCTTTTGGTTTGCAAGATTTTATGATGGAAACTTTAGTCTGGACGGTTTTTTGTTATCAATAAAAACGTGATTTGTGCTTTAAAAAGAAATGATTTTTGGATTTTGACAAATGAGATTGTGAAAATATGAGTATTGATATTTCTTCCGCATTTCGCCATCTAAGAAATCAAGAAAATATATCTAAACTGAACACATTAGTTCCACATAAATTTAATAGCATTTATCTCGCTATTCCTTTTATTTCGATTCAAGCGGATTCTGTACAGTAATGTACGTCGAGAAAGTACCTGAAAAAGCAACATACAATTGGAGGGTCTGCCAGCTTTCACAACACGTCGGATGAATCAACTGCATAATTTCTGATTCCTAATTTTTTAACAATTTTTATCAAACACATTCTACATGTTAGAGGAAAACTCTTGCCTTAAGTGGAGCTTTATTTCCACATGCTTTATGTAGCTGAAAAATAATGTCCTCCTAATAAGCATAAAAAAAATAACTGAAAATTCAACCTATTGACACATTTTAAAAGAAAGCGCCGTAAAAATATCAATGAATAGTTCTTATTTAATAAAGATTCAATAATATTTATTAATTGTTTTGGTAGAAATTTTCATGGACAATTTTATTTGTATACGAGTCTAAGGACTTTTTATTCTCACTAGGCACATGATATATCCTTATATTTAATATTTTATAAAATTCTGTCTGGTCAAAATTAATATTATTTTCGTATTTTAAAATTTTAAAAAAAGAAAATGTTTTTTTAATAATAATATTTGTAATTAATCAGGGAATATATTGACAATGCATTGGGTTTACTTTCTCCAGTTTGAATTTTAATCTCTGATTGCAGTTTTTTATTAATAATAATTCGTATATCTTCCCTTCATCGTTATTATCAAAATTATTCATAATTATTCGAAATTCTTCAGCGCTAACTTAGCCTTTTCGCACAATGCAATTCAATGAATGGTCTAAAACGTAAATTAAAAATTATACCTTCATTTGAGTAATTACAATGTTAAATATTAAATATTAATGACTGATGACAGTCTGATAATAGTTCGAAACATGTATCATGATAATAAATGTTTGGAAAAATTTTTTTTCCAATTGTTTAAAATGTGTTTTATTATCTATATGTACATAATACATTAATATTGTTCTTGATAAAATCATTCTCGAAAAATATAATTTATTGTGATGAAAAAAAATATTAATAAACGTTCTGTCATATTTAATGATTTGGAAACGTTAAAGCTTATTTGTCTTTAAAATATTCAGAATCGAGAAAATTATCCAGCTAAAAAGACAATTAATATATGGACTATCAATTCAAAGAAATCTTTGAAAGGTAATATAATTCAATTTCACATATTAATTGGATACTTTGATTTTAAAAGAATGTAACTAATTATCAATTAAAAATAATGAAAAATGTACATTTTCCTTTAAATATCTATTCTCTAAAAGCCTTTTGTGAAATACATATTCTTTCATTTATCAAGCAATTACAATTATTAATATATAATTTTATATAACTAAAATTATTTTTAAAGTAAACAAAAGAAAAATAAATAAAATAACCAGGGATCGAAAATAAATTAAATGAATTACTTAATAAGAACTCTATGAGTGAATATGGATGAAAGATTTCAATCAAAAGATTTGGAAGTCTTCTCAATTTCCAACTGATACAAAGCCATGGTCTGCGAGGTTGGAGTCTTTTCACCAACTTTGTTGGAAACTCTGAATTTAATTAACTTACATGAAATCAGTTTCTCAGACAAGAATTACATTTTTTGCAATTAAAAATCTATTTTCATTATTTTTTGAAAAAAATATTTCGCAGACCTTCGGGTATCGTCTTCAAACCTTGAATATACAGGGTGGCCCACAAAAAACCATAAAATTAGAAATAACAATTAAACAATATTGTATGACCTTATTTTAATTAAATAAATAATAGCAAATATCGCAATTGACAAATTTTCAACGGCAAGTTATTGTCATCTTAAAAAAAACATCAAACCTACGAACTTTTGAAATGCCATGAAATGTTACCAGATTTCTTTGGTGCAATCAGGCAAAATCAGAATAGTGATGTGGCAAACATTTTTAATAAAGAAGGATCACCAACTGCCAAACTGAGAAGACATGGATCTGGGAGAAAATAGCTAACACACCGACCACATCATCAAAAAGTGGACATTTCAGTCAAAGAGATATGAACGAATTTATCGTGATGTAGAAATCAAGGCAGACATTTATTGGTATTGATTGTGATGATTTATTGATTTCGAAATTGATAAACAGCAACCCTTGATTATATGTTACGCTGTCGTATCATATTATGGCAAAACACAGTTGCGCTTTATTGAAGGATATGCTGCTGATCAAGAAGATTAACCTCAGTACAAAAAGAAAAGAAAAACAGTTTATAAGTATGTATACAAAGATGAAACGTGTTATTAAATGTTTGAAGACACCAAGAAGATAATGGATGGAAAGGAATGAACATAGTAACATGATGGAGCAAAACTTTACACAGCTAGAGATACGATTTTATGGCTCAAAGACGAAACACCAGATTTCATCCAGCCTAGCGAGTAGCCATCCAAAAGTCCTGACCTAAATATGATGCATTTTGACATTTGGGGTATACTGTTACATCAACATCAGTTACAGTGGAGAAAAGCCATTGATATCAAATCATTAAAAACGATTTTTGACTGAAGCTTGGAACAGTATCTCTATTGAAATAATTTAAAAACCTACTAAAACGTGGCTAGAACGTCTACGTTCATGTTCGGTGGCTCATGGAAATCATTTTGAACATCATTTATAGTGCTAATATATTTTGCTAATAAAATTAAAAAGTTTTATCTTCTATAATTTTGAATTCTATGGTTTGTTTGAGCACCCTGTAATTATTGAGAAGAACCGTTAGTTTATATTTCATAATACAAGAAAATATCAGATTTTGGACCTCAGCAAAATATACGTATATATATGTATATCTGACCAATTTTGAAATAATTTTAAAAGGTTTCTTTTCTCTTGTGAAGAGATTAATTTTTAAGGTTATTTGAGATCATTTATTTATGTTTTCTCATAGCGCTGTGTAAAAATTAAGACTTTATAATGATATTATAGACTGAGATATTTTTGTTCATACTTAAATAATCAATTACACAATATTATTCGTCCTTATGGAGTCAAGATATTTAATTAAAAGGAAAACTAATTTAAAAAACATCTTAGTATTCAAAATGTCAAATAAATATTAAGTGTCAATTAGTTAATTTTACAACTTTAAAATTTAATAAATCTTTGAATATTTAGTTTTGTTTAGCTGAACTATTGTCAGGTGTAGGTTAGTATGAAATAAAAAAAAAGTATTAAGTTATGCGTAGACAATTCTCACCTGAGAGGTCAGTCCGTTCGCCTGGAATCATTGTCAGGAGCTGTGCTTATGCTGATTGCACATTATTTCTTCTCAAAAATATGAAAGGGACAAATCACTTGGATATATTGTGCGATATTCTATGTCCCAGTTTTAATGAATTACTTGCAGGTTTCTCAATTAGATGGTATTTATGGAAATTAGTATTTATCATTTCGAGAATAGCTAAGGCAAGATATTCTTGGAAAGTGGATTGTCAGAAAAGAAGCTATTGATTAACCAACAAAGTTAATCAATAGTTTTTTTTACCTTTTTTTGTGTGAGGCATATTGAGCAGATAGATTATTCATCATCAATTCTTTCATTACAGAACTTGAAAAAAGATACCAATCGAATTTTATGAAAAGCTTGTCTGCCTGTTTCTGATAAATTACGTCGTTGCAAGTAAGCTAAAGGAGAACATGAAGATAAATAAATAAATGTTGTGTATGTCATTGCTTTTATATTAAAAAATTATAAGTTACATTGAGGTATTCTTTTACTATTCACTCAAACTTGTAAAGCTACCTAATTGACACTGCATTTTAGTGAAGTAATTAGAAGCAATATGTCAAATGTTAGCTTTCTTTATTCATAATATTTTTTAATTGGAATTTCTTCTTTTACGAGACTTAAATAATTCTCTAATGAAATATCCTAACCAACCGATTGGAAGCACTAAACGTATAACTGAAACAATAAACAGATTTCTTATGTACTCATTACTCCTAATGTGGTATACGATTCCAGTTTCTGAATGTATACTTATTCTATATAAACAGGAACTTCATTGTTTGGAAGAAATTTAATAAATTAATTTTCTGTTTATTTCTGTACGACAATCTGCCAGAATATATGAATATAAAGATTTTCTTTGCAATAATAATTATTTTTGATAATAAATATTAATTGAGATGCATTTCGTGAAATAAAGTTTTATTTATTAATGAAATTATTTACGAACATATGTAAAATGTAAAGGAAAATTTTCTTCATTTCCCTGAAATAATGAAGTTTTTTGTTTTTTTTTTGAAAAAAAAATTCTGTAAAAGTATCTCGAGTTTTTATTTAATTTATTTCTTTTATTTAATGATACATTTTAGGGAGGGACTTTTTTTCATTCCTTACCAAGTGCAAAGATTGCATTTTAGGTAAAGAGAAAACGAAGAATATCTCTAGAAATTATTTTAATATGATGATTCCCATCATTAGCAAAGTGAGTTCACATGGTTTATTATTTTTTTGTAAATCAGAAAAAACTTATTAGTTTTATGTGAATTCGATGAAAAAAATTATTTATCATTTTTAAAAATATTAATTTTCAATAAAACGTGCATTGGTAAAATTCTAAAGACTTTACAACAACATTATTTATTTTATTTATTCTTAATTCATTCAGAGATCCAATATTGAAAATTTAAAATATTATTATTTTATTATTAATAATGAATTTTATCATCCAATTGGTCGAATAGGCTTATATAATATTGAGAGTTAATTGATTTTTCTTTTTCAACGTATTAATTTAATAATTTAATAACAAAAATACAAAATCTCTTTTGTATTCCAAAATGCCTAGACAATATCCTTGCCTGCTGATAAAATCATCTTGCCTTTCTTTGGTGTATCGGAACCAGCTTATATTCACTGTGTGGATTTGCGGTTTTATCTCTGGTCTGTATTGGTGGTTTAAAATTCTTCCATAGCAACTTAAAACCACATAAAATCAGTTTTATTTTGATTAAATTGATCCAATCAAGATTGAGAAATTCACATGCAAATGAGTTTTTCATCGATTGTTAGCAGGTGTGGCACCTATCTAGCACAAGGATGCTCATGCAAAATATGCCACTCTTTCAACTGAAATGCCTGTGAGAGAACCTAATTCTCTCATCGTTATTCATTGATCATTCAACACCCTATCATTAATTTTTTTATGATTTATTTGTCGCAGATACTGTCGTCCACTCTGTGGATCATCTTCAATCATCGTATAACCATGTCAAACTGAAAATTCCATGTGTAAACGGTTGAAAAAGAAGAATAATTTGACTTTCTTTGTATGGAATTCTGTTGTGGATAAATAATTTTATGATTTCTCGATATTTTTTCCATTTTACAGTTAATGGTGTTGGGTCAAATTAAAATACGTAATTTAAACAAATAGTTTTATATATATGGAAATAATATTATAAATATGTTAGTATTAAAGATGAAATATTAAAATAGTTTATATTTTGCTTTATTGTTAAATAAACCCCCGTGGTTTTCCAAAAATCCCAACCCAGTATTTTATTATAATTAATATTAATATTATTATATTATTAATATTTTGATTATTTTTAAAATTATTATTGATGATTAATATTACATTATAAGATTTTTAGAAAAAATTGTACAATAAAATTATTTTTTAAAGTGCAATTTTATATACATATATATATTTATTTATATTTTTTATTATTATTAATTTTTTTAAAGGTGTTATACCGATTTATTCTGATTGAAATAAAGAATTCAATGATGGTTTATGAAAAATTTTGTTCATGGATTATTTAAAAAATTTAAAGATTTCAAAGACATATATTATAAATAGTTATATATTAAATTAATAAAATATCAAATAATTAGAAAAAAATAAGATTTGTTTCAAATGAAAAGCAGTAAAATAATTTAATATAAAAATATAAAAGTTTTCAGTAATCAAAGAATTATTCAAATTGGATTTTATAAAATATTTAAATATAATATAAAATAAAAATATATCATAAAATATATTAAAAATTGGAAACAATAAGAAATAATAAAATAATATTTTTTAAAATTGATATTTTATATTTAAAAACTTGTAGCATTAGCAGATTAAATTTCTAGTTCTGCTAATAAGCTTAAAATATAACATAGATGTATTAATTAAAGTAGAAAATCATCTGAAAATAGTAATTACAATTTCTTTTTTTTTATATATTAATGTATTATTATTATATAAAACAATTTTATTATTAAGATGACTTTTGACGAATGATAGTAAAGTTGAGTTATCAATATCTCTGAATTAGGTATGAATACATCAATGTAAATGCTATCATCAGTATTTAATGCTAACGCTTAGGTGACTTTAGAAATGATCATTTTGAACGTTTGATGATGTAACTGACAACTAACGAAGATGTAACGAAATAAAACTTGGCACACGTTTTTTTGAATCAATGAATTTTATTAGGGTCTGGGAATATTATTGCAAAAAATCAGACTTTAAATTCAAGGAATTCATCAAAACGAGTCATGAATATTGTTTAGTATCACAACTGGCCAAGAGTTTTCAGAATGAACAATAAATAAAAAGTCTGAAAAGAATCATTAGTTAACGAGCGATTAGCTGAGTACTATCGTCAGAATTATGTCTTTAAAAAATATATTATTTTTTATTCCCTATTGTTTAATGAAAATTGTTAATATTTTTAATCGAAATATTTTTATTTTATAAAGGTTACGTTTCTTGCACCGAATTTTTACAGGTGACGAAAATTGGATTTTATTCGAAAATCCTAAACTTTGAAAACCAATTTGCGATCTCCAAAGCAACAACCAAGAGGAACATCCGTGAGAAAAAGGCTTTCATAAGAAAAGACAACATAAAGTAATGTTGCTGCATGACAACGCCCTAACCTTTCCGATCTTTGCACCACTATTGGTGTGGAAAAAGACTTCATAATGGATATTAAAAGAATTCATATGCTTTAAGTCCATCACATTATCTGAAAAGAGGATCAGATGTTTGGTTGACAAATGGTGGACCATAGTCAATCATAAATGATAATATTTCTTTAAGTAAAAACGCATTAAATGTAAAATTAGTCCTAAAATTCCGTACAGAAGTCAGCTTACTTTTCAATTTGAAATGTTTCAGGAAAAATCAAGAATATCTGGCAATAATAAAATGTTTACTTTTTTCAGTCGAAAGCAAATTTTAATAACTAAAATAATTTTATCTTTAAATATTTTTGGCAAGTCTTCTTGACTGTCACTATTAAATGGATTTAAGATTATTTTGTCTCTTAAGACGATACTGAAAACCAATTCAGGCAGTTGGTAAGTCTGAAACCTCTGGAAATCGCATTGATAAACCTCGTCTAAATACATTTGTGTCTGTTCATTAAAATTTTGATGCTTACTTGATAGGCCGCTGGTGATATTTTTACTTAATAGTGAAAATTTGCTCTCACTCAAACGTTCTTCATTCAATCTTTTATGGTACACTTTGATTTGAAGGGATCAACTTGAAACATTATTATTAAAGGTATGCTCCAGTTCACATCGTTTTAAGACGAATAATTTTTATCATTTAATATATCATGTACGAACTAAGTTTTTTCGTTTTTTCACTTGTTTAAATTTGTTAGCTCCTGGGATTCTCATTTATCTACCGATTTAAATTTTCTTTGTTTTAGTTTGCTGCTTAAACATGTGTGTTTCAAATTTACTGTAAAATTAATGTTATTAACCATTATCCTCTGGAATAGTTGCTCCAAATGTTCGCTGGAGAAATCACGAATTCGAGCAATTATTTATTACGAATGGAAAAATAACACAAGCACAAATGAAACTGTCTCAAAGCTTAACGAGGTGGTTGGTGAAGGAACAATTCAACTGCGAACAGTGCAAAATTGGTTCAAAAGATTCAATAGTGGAGATTTTTCATTGGACGACAAAGACAGGTTTGGAAGGCCAAAAGAGTTGGAGGATTATCAAATTACGGACCTTCTTGAACAAAACAAATTGATTAGTGCCAAACAAATCGCTTCTGAGTTAAATATAAGCGATAGACCTATAAGAAACCGACTGAAAACTTTAGGATTTACTTGTAAACTTGTCAAATGGGTTCCCCATCAACTAGTTGAAAAAAAAAGTTGGATTGCATTGAAATTTGTTCAAGACTTCTCGAAAGAAACCGAAATGATCCTTTTCACTACCGAAATGTCACTTGCCATGAAAAGTGGATGTATCATGACAACATAACCAGACGAATATCGTGGTCGTTGAAAAACGCAATCTTACACGAAACAAGGTTCTTTATGCATTTGGTGGAATTCTCGTTGAATTATTTATCAGCGGTTTCTCAAATCCAGGGAAACCATTAATTTTGATTTCTATTGTGACATGCTGAGAAGAGTTCATGCCATTATGAAGGCAAACCGGAGCAGTTTGATAAACCGAAAACAGGTGATTTTCCACCAAGATAATGCGAAGCTTCGGAGATCAATGAAGACATTGAAGGTTATTCAGGAATTGAACTGGACTCTACTGGAACATCCGCCATGTAGTCCCGATATCGCCCCATCCTATTTTTATTTGTTCCGGGTATTACAAAATCACTTGATGAGTAAAAATTTTAAGAGTTCCGAAGGTATAAAGAATAAAGTACTTTCTTTCTTTCATTCAAAAGATCGAGATTTCTTTAATACTGGGATCAATGAACTTCTAAATAGATGGAAGACAGTAATAGAAAAAGATGGAGAATATCTGGATGATTAATTGTTTAATAATGTTTTATGATTAATAAATTTAATTTAATTTCAGTCTTAGTTTAGTTTTTAATAATTAAAAAACGAAAAAACTTTTTTTGTTACCTGATAATATTTTTACAAATAACACAGTACATTCGCTCAAAATATTTTCCGTCATTATCAAAAACTTCCATCCTCACTTCCAGAAAAAAGAAAGTTATTCAATGAAAAAACAAAATTATTCTCAATTAGCAGTGCTATTTTAAGAGATAAATAAAATAATTTAAGCATTTCTTTTGATAATGTAAAGACATAAATATTTTTTTCTACGTTCCTAAAATTTTTATCTAAATCTAAATGATCTTTTCTTTTACATTTGAAACTAATAATTCTGAGAGGGAAATTAAATACAGGGATCCACACCTGCTCTGATCTCATTCTGTTAAATGGTCATTGAAAATTATACATTATCAATATTTGTAATGATGTACATCTTTGTTTTTGATAAATTTTTTGTATAATTATATAAATAGTAAAAAATTGATTGGTTTTGGTATCTGTAAAAAAAAATAAATAATATAAATAAATAAGATAAATAAATAATATAAATAAATAATATAAATAAATAATATAAATAAATAATATAAATAAATAATATAAATAAATAA
>JBBMKC010242698.1:0-10791 GCA_037834085.1 Bipalium vagum
AGATACCGAAGGGTGTTCTGACTTTTCTAATAACTCTTTGTCTCGGGTTTTAACTTAAAAGTAAAATTGTAAAAAATAAAAAAAGTTCTTAGATTTATATAAAAAATATATTTTATAAAAATCAACTTGTTATCTCAGTTAATCGATTGAAAGTTTATCATTTAAAAAGTTTTTTGATTATCGATTTAAAAGTTTAAAAGGTTTTGAAATCAGTATCTGTTAATAAATTTGAAAAGTTTTTTTAGTAATCAACATTTTTATTGATTTTACTTCGAAAAACGCGCACTAAATCCTTCTGAATTTGCATATATTTTATGTAAAGTTCTTAAAAAGACCACTATCGACATTCTTAACCCAATAACCATAAAAAGTCCACTATCGATATTTTTAACCCGATTAAATATTAATCAAGAATAATCATTTTTATTTTCATAATAAATTATCTTTTTAGGTCTCGTCTTTTTAAAAAACTTAACACTTCTAAAGATGTAAATGCTTTAATTGAGAACAAAATTAAAGATGAATCTAATGTTTTAGCCGAATTTTTTGAATCAAGACGAAATTTAGAGGATTATTTAGTTATTGATAATGATTTGGAAGTAATTTTTTTATTTTTAAGGTTGGTGACACACTTAAGGTTTATTTACATATTGAAACGCAGTTTATGCTGATATATGAGAAACAAATTCTATTTGATTTATTTGAAACAACCTGCCTATCTATTTAGATTATGTAACCCGGACATCACAGTATTTGGAAGAAGATGATTATAAATTGGTAATGCAAGAAAGACTGCAAGAGGCGTGGGAAAAAGGCAGGTCTCAACAGATGATACGGACATGAAAAATACAAAGAAGGATACGATCAGTTAAAAATTAATTAATTAAATTCTAATTTACTTTAAATAAAGAAAACTAAAGACACTCAAACAAGACCAGTATGAAATTCTTAATTGTCACGTGTAATCCCAACTGGAATCATGGTTCCAGATGGACAAGATCATTTATCATGCATGACTCAGCTCCATGTTATAAACCCCGATCAGTTAGACTTCCTACAACAAAAATATTCAAATTTTTCAATGGCAAGGAAATTTTCCGCATATATGAACCCCAATTGAAAAATTATGATAGATGACTAAACGGGAATTAGCAAATTATCTGATTACAAATAAGGAAGATCTCATATCGAAATTGCATCAAGTTCGGAATCAATTAGAGAAATTGAAAGAAGGCCTTAAATTTCAGATCGAATTAAGACTGATAGCTGCAAAGGGCGGTGTTACAAAATCTTAAAAAACGCGACATTTTTATAATTTCAGTCATTTCAATTTTTTTATACAATTGCTTACTAGTATTATTGTATTTCACATTATACTATATCGGCTTAATTCAAGCTTAAACTGTTCGTTGTGATTTTTAAAGCTCAAATTAAAGAAAAACTGAGGTGTCCACAATAATTTGGCAACCTATTATATGTAGATGTTGTGCAATAATTATGAATATTGGACCTCAAATTGTTAACACCCTCTAATTACAACTAATTACAGTCTATTTCTAGCAAAAATCAGAAGGACTGTAGTTAAAATAAAATCTATTTTTATTTTTCGAATATAAAATAAACTTATTTATAGTATAACTAGTTAAAAGTCAGTCAAAAATGGAAATTTTAAACTTCAAGCATTTTTTGTCACACAGTAATTACGTCAAGGTCAAATTTGAAAGTTATATATATACAAACATAAATAGGATGGAAAAGATGATTTTATGTTTTTCTATTTTTAAAAATTGTTAAATATGAAATTCAAATTATCACCCTCCTTTTCCAGTTACCATACGTAGCAGAGAATATAATTTTATAGAAAATTATAATACACTTTTTATGTCAAACTTGTTTTATAATTAAAACAAAGTTTGAAAATTTCGATCATTCTAAACACAAAAATTATTTTTATTAGTATTGTTAAAACTACTGACTCTCATTTAACTAAACCTTTTTTGTGTTCCTCAATGGCAGAACCAGTAAGGTCCATAAAAAAAACAATTTAAACCTATAAAAATAAAATTTATCTCGTCCTCCAGAAAATTGAAACATAATTTTGGAATATTTATACTATTTGAGGAAAGTCTTCCAATTCAAAAGTAGCGATTGATGGTCGTCGGACAATCTCTACTATTATATAAGGTGAGGGTTTCATTTAAGAAATTCGCTAAATAAAGACAGCCATTGATTATTCAAAAATTTTATTGGAAAATTCACTTCAAGTTCGTGGGATAATTTTATATTGTCGAAAGATTTTATTTAGAAAATTTATCGTTAGAAATTAGGTTGGAACATTTCATTTCTCTTTTTTTAGGATCATAAAAGATTCATTAACAAAAACAAAATTGACAGAAAATTGCTTGGAATGAACATACATGTTGTGGAAGTTGAGGAAAAATAGATGTATAGTTAGCCTTTACCGTGACTCGATAATTCATACTGGATGGTAACAAATGATAAGTAGCCAAGAATTTCCAGAAAAACAATATCAGACATGAAATTTCATATAATTGATGACTGAATTTTTTTTAATGATTTGCGCTTTCAGATTTCACAGCGTGTAAAATTAGAAACGGTTTAGAAATTTTAAAAGGTACCCCGATATAAGTAATAATAATAATTGCAGTAATAGTATTATTAGCTGCGGACAAAGCATAAGGCATTATAAGAGTAATCTTAATTTCTTTTTGAATAATGAAATTTGAATGTAATTGGGTTTTTCCCAGAAAAACGTTTAATATTCATGCGGGAATTTTATCCCCCTTAATGACTGAATTGGTCGTAAATTAATATAAAAAGATTCCCAAGTGTTAGAGAGAATCACGATTAAGTTGATTGCAAAGAAAAAACCGATTCTTTTGAATTTGAAGAGATTTTGTTTTATAAAACCCCAGAAACATATGTACAATTATCCTGCAAGTTTTCAATTATTAATTCTAATAAGAATTAATTTTAATAATTTTAATTAATTAATTTAAGATTTTAGATCAACCAGAACTGTCTTCTGGTTAATTTCATTCAAATCAAAAATGATATTTCTAATTTACTTTGTTTTTGACTCCTCGGCGTAAATTTTCGACGTTATTTACCAATTTCTTTATCAGGTTTTGTAGTTTCCACCATGTATCGATAACTATGAACACACATTACGACAAACGGATTTTTATAAATTGTAAAATTAAGATGTTATCTAGTAAACATTACGCATTTTTTATATTTCCTGTGCAGTCAAACTAATATTCAACCAATATCAATTTTTTTTAATTATTCACGTAAAAATTTCATTCATGACTACATTTGTATCTTTTATTCAATATTTTGGTTAAAAATAACAATAGAATGTTTATTCAAAGTTAATAAGCAGTACAAAACAATGTTTATTTAGTTTGATATGCTGCATGATGATCATCAATTAACAGACATAAACTTGGTGTCGTGAATACTTCTTAAGGTCACTTTTCAAAGTTTACTTTAAACTTTGATAATCAGAGTTCCTGTACAATTTTTGTCATAAATTTAATAACATTTTTGAAGATATGATTCAGTTCATTTTGGCAGCTTATCAAGAAATTGATTCTGGTAAAAAATTTTGTTCTAGAGTGTGCATGATGACGTGTGTTGACAATGATGACTGTTTAGCACCTGAGGGATTAGAGCTTCTTATTACACGTGTTTTCTCTTTTTTATCACTGTATACCTAATTTTGAACCCCAATTGTATATATTATTGTTATTAATATAAAAGCAAAATCTTATAGTAAATGTCGGAATATTTAAAAATAGAAACTTAAAGTTTCTAAAATTAAAATTATACTTTAGAAATTATTAAAGTAGAAAAATATTAAATATATCCATCCACTAAAAATAATAAACTTCATTATATATATAACTTAACTGAAGTTATAAAATAGGACGAACATCATTTAAGAAACAGTGGACTACGTCTAGACAAACAATTCAAAAAACGTTTCAAAGTTCAAAGAAACCACATATATGTTAGGGTGAGTAATAAGAAATTTTAGTCTACTTTATAAAGTGATATGTGAATATTTATGGTTTTAAATCAATTAATAATCGTAAATTGTATTTCATTATTTAAGTAAGATATATATGTAATATAATTTGTTTTAAAAATATTTAAATATTGAAGAAAGATTTGAATTTATTATGATTGATCAAAAATATATTTTTCGTACCGCTCTTTTATTTCCATTCAAATTAGGTAAACCCCGGCTGAATCGTGCAAAAAGCTTAACAAAGCTTTTGTTAACGTTATATCAGAGCGCCAATTTCAAAATTAGTTTGAGATTTAGAGATGGAGATGAGAGTCTGGATGATTCAGAACATGGATATCGACTTATGAATATGAATTTGGACTTGTTGAAAGAAAGCATTTAGTCAGATCCTCAACAATCCACGTGAGAACTTGCTCATAAATTCTATTTTTCTCAGAAGACTATTTTATTATCATTATTATTATTATTTATCATTTTTATAATCTAGAATTTTTAATGTTTCTTGATTTATGTTTTGTAACATCCTTCATAACCTCGGGAAAAAATGTATGCATGAAAAACGGATTTCTCACGATTTTTCAGAGAGCAACAAAACCAGTGGTATTTTTCTATAATCTTCATTGCTCTCGAAGTCTAAAATAAGGGGATTCTTTGATTCAATTTTAAAAGCAGATGAATCGTAGATTCAATACGACAATTCATATAAAAAATTGCAATGATTGGGCAAATTTGATCAGGTGATACCAACCCAAAAGTTCAAAACCAAGTCAATAAAGTACTTCTTTGTGTTTGGTAGAATTTAGGCTCTTCGTCGACAAGGAGTAAATACCGTAAAGAATAAATTGTACATGATAATACTCGACCATATGTAGCAAAATTGACGTAGCTAAAATTAGAGGAGTTAGGTTGGGAGGTTCTTCGACATCCGCCGTATAGACCTGATCTGGCACTAACGGACTACCACTTGTTCAGTTCTATACAGCACTCTTGGGATAGAAAAATTTAAAAATACAGATGACATTAATATTTGGATCAATACCTACTTTGACTCACAGGAATCTGACTTTTTCAATAAATGGATTCGTGCTTTGACTGTAAGATGGCGAAACATCATTTATATGAATGTTGATTACTTTATGGATTAAGATAGTGTGTGCTTTGTTTCATGTTTTATTAATATATATTGCAAAACCGAAATTTCTTATTATTCACCCTGATATATATACCACTGTGAAATGGGCGAGATGCTAAAACCAATAAAACCCATTTAATAAGCGTAACTTTGATGAGCCTTTCAACAAAATGATTATCAATTCAATTGTCACTCCAAGACAAAGACTCTTAAATATAAACACGCATCAACTAGGACTAAATGCAAAGGATCTATTAAATCAATATGATGAAATCCAATGCAAGAAGGAATTACGAAAAATACTTGAAGGAAAAGTTCTAGTAGGATATAAAGTTAATAATATGCTCCCATTCTTTATCTTAAACGAAATTAGAGACATAGCTTCGTGTCCATACCTTCATCAATTGGATCATACTGCCAAAAACGTCTAGGGTACATTTCAAAAATTGTCAACGCAAAAGGAATACCAGATTATTTCCTCAAAAGTGAAAAGGAGGCTCGTAAAATCAGAGAAATATATCGAGCCGTGTATAATAAGTGGGATCAAGAGGGAGAAGTCCAGAAAATTACCCCAGAAGAAAAGCCAATCCCGTCAGCCAGCAAAGAAATGGACGAATCAAGCCAAACAATAAAACCCACAATACCAGCAACGGAAGCTGAGGAAATACTAAACTTGGAGGACAATAAGGAAGAAGAATATGTCACAATTCCAGATATTCCAAATAAAAAAGATGCTATAGCCACAAAGGAGTCAACAATAAAATATGAATGTAAGTTGTTGTAGTTAGATATTAAATCTTGATGTTTTCTTTAACATTTCTGGTTTTGTTTTTGGTGTATTTGGGAAGTAATATGTTGGTCTATTAGAAATGTCGTCATACGAAATTGCAAAACAGTATTGACTCATCAGGTTGAAGAATATGTTTTCCGTATTTTGTAACATATCTATTTAATTTTAATTTTTCGTTTTCTTTTGGTTTTGGCATCTAAAATATTATATCTAAAGTGTTATAAAATTATTTTACATAACTTAAATTAATAATTAAAGTACATACATTTTTAAACAAACATTAAAATATAAACAAATAAATTTTAAAATATGCACATTTACATTCAAATATTTTAAATTATACACAAAGCATGCAAAATATGCATTTATATTCTTAAAAAATAAGATATTCTTAAAATATACATTTATATGCAATTATATGAAAAGTCATATTTTTATTGTCTCTAGTTATTGTATTTTTTTTTGTTATTAGTAGGTATGAAACGTATAAGTATTTTAATCTTTTTGAGTCATATTTAGCTTTTATTATAATCAATTTGGAAGGTTAGCCCTCAATCGATTAATGCTAATAGTTTTAAGAAAATCAACGATTAGACAAAAAGCATTTACTAAGTTTGAAGACCAGTTAAAGTTGAGCGTTTAACAGACTAGAGTGAAAATAAAATACAATTTGAATGTCAAAAAAACCTCAACATTTCTTTCACCTAGACTGACTTATGGTTGGGTACAGAAATCTGTGTATGAATCAACTGAGTCGAGCTTATCTGGTAACAATAAATCAATGGAAAATACATTTCTATCAGAAGGTCAAGAAGAATCTACTAGTACTACTTTTCCTGATACGTATTATGCTTCAAGATATCGATAAGTAAAGATTCCAGGCTGACAACTTTTAAGAGACATTATTATGTAGATGATTACAAACAGAAGCCCAGCAATTACGCAGTACAGCACTGGAATAGAGCCACTGCAAATCAATTTAACATTAATGAATCAATAGTATGGAAGTGGAAAAAGTAACATGTCTGTGCCAAAGACAAAGAGAAAGAAGAGCTTCCGAGGGAACAAAGTCAGATGGTTACAGTTAGAGGACAAAAATTGAAAGTGCATTACTGAACTCAGAACAACAGATAGAAGTGTCTCTACACATAATTTTTTCATAGTCAAATTTGAAGAATTTGTAGAAAATAAATGACTGAAAAGATGAGTATAGTTTTTTGTGTTTTATGTTTGTTGCAAGTGACCAATTTTGACAGTTATTATTAATGAGTTGAGTAAAGTCTGATTTATCCAACTATTTTGTTTATGCACTTTATATGAAAATAGATCCGTTCACTGATACTTCGTCTTCTTATCGATAGCGCCTTGTAGTTCAAAAAGTATTGTATTATTATTGGCATAATATTTGTACAGATCATGCAGGGACGCAGTTTGAAAAAGAACATCAAAAAACAAAACATTAAGTTTAATATTCATAATTCGAAACTGTGTTTTGAAAATTTAATTTTTATTGGTTTTTGTGTATTTTTTTGTATATTATGATAATTTTTAAAGGTAACGTGTAACAGGGTGGTCAAAAAGTACCTTTCCTATTTAAAAAATAATTTGACAGCGTTGCCATAAATTGAGATCGCTACAGAATGGTAAAAGATAACTTAATAGAAAATAATTTTGGCAAAACAAAATTACAATATTTTTATCGAGAATTCAGTATTTTGTTTATTTCTGTTTTTTGAGTGTAATTTGAAAAAGATTCGTTGTTTGATATTTGGAAGAACATTATTTTTGAATAAACTTGGAATTCATTTTGAAATATTAGAATGTGGCATTATTAGCTTTAGGTATAATAATTTCGTGATTTTTTAAAATATTATTGTAGAGCCTCCCACATAAAACATTTTTCTTTTGTGATTTGCACAATAAATATTTAATTCTTATGTTTTTATTTTAAAATTGAGTTTTTCAATAGAAAAATTTTTTTATTAGTATTTTATTATTTATTATTATAATTAATTATTATTATTATCAACATAATAGTAATGTATATACAAAAATTATTAAATTAATAAATATAGAAATCAAAGATTGCTATAAATAGAAATTAAGAAAATTAAATAACACTTATAAATAGAAAATATGTAAATAAAGATAATAATCCAGAAGAATTATATGTGGGAGTCTTCGCAGAAAATATCAAAATGGAAAAAAAATAGATGAGATCGCAGAATCATTTCATTAATAATATTTATTTTGGTATAAACAATAGATGTTGATGGTTGATTTTTTCATTAATTTTTTTAAATAATAAAAATAAAAATGTTAAAAATTATTAATAAATAGCTTAATATCAATAATAAAAATAATAGAATAATAAATAAAATACTGGAAGCATATCCATTTGATAGTTTTATGCTGGTGATCTGAAAGAATCTGAAAATCTAAAAGAAAAAATAAATATAATAGTAAGAAAATAACTTTTTGGAAAAAGTGAGAAACATTGAGAAACACCATTCGTGAACTACCAGTAAAAGCAACGAAGTACCAGCAAATTCACCAATTAATACAATTGTACTTAAAACATACCCAGAGCATATTGCGTTTAATGTTCTTTGAAATTGAAAGTTTGTACTACTATCTGATGATTTTTAAAGATATTTTTCCTTTGAATGTGAATTAATAATTTCGCCATTTTTAGTTTCAAGACATATTCAAGCATTTAAATACTCTTAACCAGATGGACTTTTAAACTTTTTACTACTAGCCAAATTTTATTACTCTACGTTCACATTGTAGCAACGAAATTCTGGCCTGCTCATATCCTTTTAATATATAAAATTATTTCTGAATTCAAATTGTAATTCAGTCTTTTCTATATTGCAATGTTAGCTGATTATTTCATTCAATATGGACTGATTTGTCATGACTAAAGGGAAACCACTAATAGTTTAACTGTCAACTTTGGACTCAACAATGTTTCCAATCACCGCCTAAATTTAAATATTATTTAAGATTTTATTTTGAAGTTAATATCAATTCATCAATTTTAGCTTACATTATGAGAAATATTTAAAAATTAAATTGATTTAGTAAAACTAAATAATATTTTTGTAAAAAAATGAGAATATTATATTCTGGTAAGAGCTTAATTAAAATTACATTTTAAAATATAGGACACCTAAAATAACTTTAAAGTTAGGTTACTCTTATAAAATAGGTAATATAAAAATTAAAAATAATAATAAATCGTTGATATATAAAACTTCATCTATTTTATGAGTAACATTACATTTTTTCTAACCACTAAGGTTTAAATCAAAAATTTAAAAACAAAATTCGTTAATATACAACCCCGTGCAAAAGTATTGGGACACTTAATAGTATAATGATAAATTAACATATTCTAATTAAAACTTACATGTAAAATAAGATATGGAAAAAATAAATTATAAAGATCTTCAATAATTATTTAATTAAAAAATTAGAAATTATATGAATTTCATATAAAATCATCAAATTTTTTTCAGCGAAAAATGGTTTAGCTTTCAATACAGCTATAACGATTTTTTGCATTCTCTTTAGAAAATTTTTACCAAATCTAACCACGGACAGTTTTGCTCTTAATGTATTTTTATCGTTAAAAAATATATCCCAATACTTTTGCATGGGAGTGTAGACATTTAAATAATTATTGTCTGCTTTATTTTCTTAAAGCCTGTTTTAGAAACTTATATCATTTTCAACCAGATCCTTATTTTATACTATCCAAAATAACATTTCACAGTTGTATTCTACTTCGGAAGTCAATACTTTTGTTACGCTATTATTTACTATGAACGTTATCGTAATACTTAGCTTGCAAAGTTTATTGATGCCTTCACTTTTGTCAATACGTATACGCAAATGAATGAATCAAGAAAAGTACGAACAACACTTTATTGCTAAAATAAAATTAACACGCAATAAAGAGATGTATCAAATAATCACTAAAATTTCTGCAATAATCAATCACACTAAAAATCAATTAGTAATAATCAATTGAATAATCAAATAATTAAATGTCAAAATTAAATATTAATTAATTAAAAAAACAAAGAAAAGAAAGTGAAGATACTCTCACCAGTTGTGACGACGACAGGTACAAAAGGTGGTTTGCTGAGCCCAAACCGGTTCGCTCAGAAACCCTCTAAAAGCACAGAACCCGCCGTGAGCTCCTGTCGCAGAGAGGACATAAAGATTGACGAAAAAACTTCTGATGAATATCTTGAATATCTCGTAATCGAATATCTCGTGGTCGCTCACGAAAATTTCTCTCGGAGAATTTTATGGCAATTCACTGCGGATTCCATCTCCTTATATACTATTCTGGTCAGATGATCAATCAATCGTAGACCAACTCTATCAATGGGGAATGTCAATTCTCTTTTAAGCTTGTTAATTCTAAATCGATCCCTCCTTGCGGAGGGCAATTTAATCTTGGCAATTTAAGTTCGCCATTGTCAAGATTAGTTAATTTTTAGAAAATAATTATTTGGCCTTTTTTGTTTTAATGTACTTTTTAATTTTTTATTATTATTGTTAGTTGAAAATTAATCTGATATACCGGGATTCGAATCCGGGACCTTCACATGCGCATGCACTGCTCTGACAGCTGAGCTACATCCCCTGACTAACTTTCAATTTATCTCACATCCCCCTCCTTTAAAGCTCACATCCACGCCCAGAGTCTCTTTACTTAAATTTCTATTCCATTCCTTTACATTTTTACTTCCGAGACCTCGTCCGCTGGTTGGTGTCCTGGTGTGGTCGCCATGT
>JBBMKC010242709.1:0-10790 GCA_037834085.1 Bipalium vagum
ACTTAACATTAATAATTTTTTTAATGAATTATAAAGCTGACATCAACATGTATATAAATTAAATTAGTTCAAATCATGAAACTTTTATTATAATTCGTAATCTACAATTATTTGTATTTTTACAGGGTGGTTCCAAACATATGGACGGCACTGTATTCTATTTTAACACAAAGAGATTATAAAAAATATTTTAAAATCAGAAAATCACCAAGAAACCAGAAATACGTAACATGGTCATGATTTTCAAAAACAGGATTTCCTTACAAACTTAGAAAACCATGGAGACAAATTTCACTACGTTTTAAAAAAAATTATTTATTGGACAGTTTTCTAGAAGACTCGATTCTCCACTCTTTGGAGAACTTCTTTGGAGCGCTTACTAAGAAATTTAAAGAGCACCCTTACATAACCCAAATGGTCCTAAACCAATAGATTACGTAGGTTGCTCGATGTATAGCGAACTGGCAATACTACAATACCTATGTTTGATTTGACTGAATTATCATAAAGTTTGAATTTTTATCTATTGACAAGTTTAAATAACAATTGGATTAATAAATTTTTAATTTAATTTTTAATTTAAAGTGAAAAAGGTTTAATTTAAATTGAAAATGGTATATAAATTAATATCAAAGTTTACTTGGTATAGGAATGGAATTAATTTGCGATAATTTTCGTTCTATGATTTATTATGATTTTCAATGTGGTTCATTTGGTTCAAGCGTATGCAAAAATGTACTGATCAAGAAGGAGAATATTTTGAAAAACAATGTCATAGATTATTATAATTAAATTTTAGTTTTTGATATAGTTTTTTGTTTTTCGCAATACATATTGGGCAGCCCATGTATAGGTAGCGGAAAAACTATGGGATTTCAACTCAAGATAGGTAGAAAAATGAGAATCCTTTTTGGTAAATTAAGTGTGAGAGATGAATCGAATTTTCAACTCATCTGTTATATGTTAACAATTAAAATACTTACTCCATGCTATAAAAAGTTGATTTATCATAAAAAGGAAAACAAGGAAAATTGTATTTTACAAAATAAAAAATAAAATGCTAATATTAATCAATGATGAGTAACATCAACACCCGCTCTTTTTGAAGCAATGATCTTATCCACAATTCGAGATTTCATATCGAATAATGAAGTCAGTATGTATTCCTTGGCAGACCAAAAATCAGCTTGTAAATTGGTCCAAAATTGGTCTAGGTCAAAAGACGTAGATTTTTGGCATCGCTTATTCAAATAATTGAAGAATCCAAGGTCATTGATTTTTAGATTAAAAGATTGAAACAGGTGATTCATAACAGTAATTGTTAGATTAAGGTTGTCACCGAAGTCATTTAATTTTTCAACATTGATTTTACCAACATGTGAACGGGTATTATCCATTTGGATAAAAAATGTTCATCATGCATCAATTCGATAAAAGAGTCCGAGATCATTGTTAAATTAACTTTGTATACTTCACCATTTTTGTGATTTTTTGACGATCGCTAGGCCAGGTAATCCGACTGAACGCTTCACATGTCAAGGAGACCGTTAAACTTTTCTTCGAATTCGGTTTCGCAACAGTTGTAAGTACCATTATTTTTCGGATATTTGTCTTACTTATTACAGGAATTTTTTTTCTGGGGCTGCTGTTACAATATCTCTCGCGATTGAACGAATGTTCCAGTTGTTATTCCGGTGTTGTCGTTTCCACTTCATCATTTTATCTTTCTGGACATCTTTTATTAGAGAGCATATTTCTTATGGACTAGTCTAAATTATTCATCTACACTCTGCCCGCTACTACTGGGAATTTGAGTCACATTTGAAATATCAGAGATGCCAATAGACCGGTGTTTACGAATTGTTGCTGACACCACTTCATAATTTCCAAGTCTTCTTATCCAACGTATCACATTCAAAAAACTGATCCCGTAATTTAGTATAAATCTTCGACCGTAGCATATTCAGGTTCCGCCTTTCCTATTTTGACCAGCAACCTTTTATAATTCAGTAATAATAAAATTTTTGATCCTCCGAAAAATTTAACACTTCTACATTCAAAAGATTAGCAATAAAATAAACAAAATTAATTATTTAAAACAATCCATTAAAGTAAAAATAGTCATTTATTGAATTCACTTTTTTAGGGCATGTAGTAAGTACAATCTTGGGGTATCAAGAATCTGATGGTGATCCATTTACTTGAATTGTATCCTTTTAAGATTAAAGTTTGGTTCGGCGTAACATCTGATAAAATATTTGGCTCTTAACTTCTTTTGAGGACGACAAGGAAATGCAGTTACAGTCACAGGCAACTGATATCGAAAAATATTGAAAAATTGTATGCGCTGAGAAATAAATGATATATCTCAAATATGGTGACAATAATGTGGAGCAACTGCTTACACTGCCAAAGCAAAAGGAGTTGCTAAGTTAGTTCTTTTGAAAGCGAATTATTTCGTGAAAATTATATCTTACATGTGCTGCAAGTTTGCCTGACCCATCAGCACTAGAATTTTCCTTTGAAGCTGCCTAATAGACCTAGTGTATCTTAACAACCCTAGAATTTAAGAATAGCCGCTTAAGAACAACATTCAAGCAGAATTCTAGGAGCTGCAGCCACACATTCAAAAAGCTGTTTAAGAAAATGTTTTTTATAAAGAGCTTCCTATTGCGAAACGAATAATGTGAGGTATTTACATGACATCATTTTTCATAAATAAAATAAAATTTCATTTTCGTTTATTTTTATTAGAAACAATAAAGTAATTTATTACCAGACAATCTTTACTCATTTGTTTAACTAGGAAAGCGAATTGTGGGCCAACATGCATAAGCTACATAAAGTAGAACTTTTGTCTTGAACAAGTTAAAATATACAGCGATACAATAAAAAATGTTATATGGAATTCTAATGCAAAAAATACAGACATGATTTTTAAGGCAGTGCTAAGTGGTCAAAAGTGATATTTTCAATTTTTAATTCATTATACATGTCTACATTTCAATAAAATCACTTGAGTTTTAATTTTATTTCACTGATTAAAGGCGACTGGAAGTATTAAATAATCTTATAAAAGCTTTATAACAAGTTTAGATTAATTTAAAAAATTATTAAATGTATTTTAAATACCCACTAAAAATGTTAAGACATCCTTATGGTGGGATTGTAGGAATTTTATATAGTTTGAGGTCTTACCATTAAAAAAAGAATTCATTCAAATGTATATTGCCAAAACAATCAAAATTGAAGCATTGCTTGCAACAAAAACATCAAGAGTTGGTAAATCGTGTACGTGTTGTGTTTCCCACACTTTTTGGTCACACATTAGAAGTTGATGGAACTTTGTTTGGATGTACTGCTACATCCATTATATAGTCTTGACACTACCAAAAAATTACTATCTGATTCTCTGTTTATAAAATTCTTTGGCTGGGAAAACATTTTATTATGATGAAATCATAATAATCTACCTGTACCATTTCTTTGTGAAAAAGATTTGATGACGCTGAAATAATGAAATTATCTGAAAGATGAAAACTTATTGAGGAAGAAAAGGTAAATATTTAATATAATAAAATTATAAATCCGTACAACATTTTATGACTTTTTATGTTTTAGTAATAACCGAAGACTTTCCGTAAAACCTGATTTTAAGTATGATCAATATGAATCCCAAAAAGACTGAAATTTATAATTAATTCAATAGTTAGAGAAAATATTAAATGAAAATTTCGACTAAACCGTTTCTACTTTGAATATAGATGAAATATTCTGGAAAATTAACATTTTAAAAAGAATCATATTGAAAATGACGTGTTAAAATAAGTTTTAAGCTAAATAAAAAATAATCAAAACTACTTGAGAATAAGCCAAAGGAGGGTTTATTTGATCAAGCAAATACAAATAACCAATCTGGCCTCGAAAAGAGGCGATTTTTTCAAGTAGAGCATCAAAACAGCGATCAGATTTAATCATTTTCTCATTGTTTGCTGTATATATAAGGCTCATTGCCCAAGATAAAGGCACAAAATATTTATTGATAGTTGAATGAATTGAATTTATTCTTTGTAATTCATTATCACTAATCAATCCTTAAAAGAGAAAAAATTTAAAATACATATATGAAATTTACAGACAGTAATATTATAATTAAAATTGTTCTTAAAGAAAAAATAATATCATTGTTTTGCGATATATATCTTGGTTTGATTTTAATAATAATAATCTCTTCTAATGGGTGAATCAAAGAAAATCCGGACACTAATTTTTTAAAAAATGACAAAATTAATCTAAGAAAATATATTTTAACACTATGAAACACTGATAATGTTACACTACATAAAAATAATATCATGACATGTTACATACAACTTGGCTAACCTTCCTGTGAGTACGTCCCATCAAGTTGTGCACAACGTATTGATCGACTTTCTGAAATTCCCCGAACCTTTCTTTCCTCAATTTCTGAATTGTTTCAACAATTTTATTAGTAGTCTTTCAATAAATTTTCCCAATCGACCAAGGTCGAAGTTCTGAACTGTTTGCAGGATTGCAATCTCTGGGTACATAATGGACACCACTATCCTCAAACCACTTTATTTGCATAATACCTGCTAAATCTGACCATAACAATGGATTTGTTTCATGCCTCTTTAGAAATGGTAGTAAACATTTCTGGAGACATTCTTTATAATATATTTGTGAATTTTTCGTATCAGAGGTGATATAAGGACTAGTTTTTAGGCCACATGAACATATCGCCTACCAAACTAGACTTTTGAGGAATTTTTCATTTTTATTTTCATTTTCTAATTCTATTCATCGAATTTTAATGAGTATTACTTTTTTTCAAATAAATAAGAATTGATTTATAAAGAAGAACAAACTTAGATGCTATGTGGATGAATATTAATTTTCTGGCTAATTTAATTTTACGTATGTAGACAGACAAAAGTGTCCGGATTTTGGTTGGCTCACCCTTTATAATAAGAAAAGATAATTGATTTAATAATAGTTTAGACTGTTGAGTTTGTTTTTTTGCGTTGTGATCTCAAGATTTGGAAACAAATAACTACTAGCTTGGTTAATATTACAATCTTGTAAGAAATTTTTGAAAATTTGGTTTGAGAAAATGTTTTTACTCTTAAACGTAGATATGTAATATTTATAGAAATTTACATTGGTGAATTATAAAATATTATTAGTCAAGATAATTATTTCAACTTGAAAACAAAGTGAAATTAAATCAAACGAACGAAAATATGGTTAAAATCAGTCGAGAAATAAAAAAATAGAAATTTGTACTTGCTGACGACACCATTGAAAATTAAAGATTAATATTGGTTTAAAGAATTCAAATTTGAAGGTCTTAAGTTATTCATCAAGCCTTGATGTTTGTTAATGATTTCCGTACTACAATTCTAGAAGATCATCAAAAAACGTAAAATGAAATTAAGAGATCACTGATTATTTGCTGGATTTAAATTTTCTAAAGCATCAATTTTAATGACAATGGAATAATATAATCTTTTTCCCATAATGTCAGAAATAAGTCTTATGCGGATAGATAACGGCAGCCTAAAATTTATATGATTATTAAATGAAATTTTAAAAATTTGATTGATGAAACAAATATTTCTAGATCTTAGACATCAGAAAAACTAAACTACTAAAATGGGAGAAGGAAACAAAAAGACTGATATTAAGATGGTTAGACAAAGAGACTCACAGAAAATTGTGCAACAAATGTCAAATAAACTCTATCATCACTCTAGTTATACCAATATTTCTGAAGAGAGTAAACGGAATTGCTCCACATTTTGTAACCAAATAGATTTAAATTACCCGATTTCACAATTTGCTGTTCATTGGGAAACTGGGCCTTAAAATCACCAAAAAGAGTTCTGGCTGCAATTAAATATGAAAGATTTACATATCTCACAATAGCTCTTCTAATTTGAACAGCTCTTTCAGTTTTCCCATGAATAAATGCTGAAGTGAAAAATGCAATATCATCTGTCCAAGGTACAGCCTTGTATTGATTAAACCATTGATTTAACACCATAGTGATATAAAATCCCAAGACAAATGTAATAGGTATGATTTTATAAGTTCTTCTACATTGTAGGATAATATACGTCAGTACCCTTAACATACAATTAAGAAAATCAGCTATAAGTTTATGATTTAAATTTTCATTAAATCTCTGATTAGAACCATTTATACATTGCCTTATATTTATTAAAAAATATTTTCTGATGATTTTCTAATCCTTGAACATCTGTTAAATTTACAAATCAAAAATTGAGAGAATATTTTTATTCAGAAACTAGAATTAAACTAGAGTGTCGAACATATTTACTAACAAGTTTTATTTTGATAAATCCAAGTATTATCATGTTCCGTTCTTAACAGTTAATAAAAAATTCATCTTTAATAAAAATAACTCGTTTTTTTGGTCGTTAAAAACATTGTTCAGAAATGTGATGATGAAATCATTGAAAAGGAGATCTTCGAAAACCCAACAGTTACCAGGAGCTTACGAGATATTTCGCTAAACTATGCAGTTCTGGCAAAACTTATTATTCAGGCTGAGAATATAACGCACTCAATTCCCACAGGCTTAAAAGATCTTTCGGAATTTCAGTTTGTTGAAGATCTCAAAGAATATTTTGCACCGAGACTCGTGAAAAGTGGTTTTGTAATAATACAGGACATGTGAAAGGAATCAATTTTACCTATTGAATATTCATTCTTGATAAAATGTCAACCTACATCAGCATGGGTAGAAAGAAATTTTTCCATGCTAAATAAGCTTTTAGCTAAAACTAGAAAAATTGCTCCTGATAACATAAAATAATATATTATTGTTATATTTAATAAATTCTTATTATTTTTATCATTAATTTACAAATTAATTACTTTTTAAGAAGTCAAATAAAGTCTCTCATAAAACTGATTTAAAAAATGATAGACTGAAATCGCTGAAATACTGATATTGTCAGCAGAACTTTAAAATCTAATTCTGCATTATGTAGAGCAAAAGCTAAAATGTTTATAAAAAATGAAAATTCTAATGTATCTCAATCATAAAAAGAATTTTTCAATAATATTTAAAATCAGAATTAATTTTTCGTTCTGTGTATTATTTCAATAAATACATTAAAAATGTAAAAAGTAGATTTTAAGTTAATTTTAAAAATCGATTTGAGTTTTGCTAAACCATAAAACTTGAAATGATCTTTGGTTTTCTAAATTAACTGGTTTTGTAAATATTGTAATAGTTCTTGATTAGGGTCACAGACACAAGATATTCCAATAAAACATTAAAATCTATTTAGGCAGGTTTCTACTTTTCATTCCTAGAAAATTACTAAGATACGATTAAGTTTGGGTCTTTTCGAAAATTTGCAGCTTTTTGCAATTAGAACTAATAGTTATAGGATTTTGTTAAGCCTTTAATAAGCACAGAAATCATAACTAATTAATAAATTAGTTAAATTAATTAACATAGATTGACGAAAATTCTTGATATAAATGAAGTAAATTTTTAAAAAAAATTATTTTGCTAAATTGAAATTATCTTATGTAAAAATAAATATAATGACTTATTTGCAAGAGGAAAAGCAGTATTTGTTAAAATATAATGATAAATAATTGAAAAAGATTCGTAGATAAATAAGAAAAACAGTGCCTCGATCCACAATCTGCGATACATACTACCATTCCATCTAAAATAGAATAAAAATAAAATTCTTACAATGTTTATCACTTGAATAAAATTTTGTAAACAGTCCACACTTTGGTATTTGCTACATCAGCAGAATACGTTATAGACATTTGAAAAACAATCAGAAAAAATAATTTTATCAAAATAAATTTTACTGAAGACTTAAAATATAAAACTGTTTCATTTAAACAAGACATAATTAAATATATTAGCTAGATGTTTTTTTAATAAATCGATATTTAGATATTTATCTTTTTAAAAATTCTAATTTTTACTGTTCATTTCTGCTTCAGATAACCTTTGATTACAAATTTGATATTTAAAATATTATCGAGTAATTACAAATTCGTTATTTCAAATAATTATATATTTATTTATTCTTTAAATGTATGAAGTAATTAATTACAAATAGAAGACTACATTAAAAAAATTAAAATGGTTAATTTTTAATTAGCATCAGTTGATTTTTACTTTTTTTATTATAAATTAAAGTTATGATGGGTCGGTCTTAGTTTACTGTTAGTATATGCAATATAAGCACAATAAATATATATGAAGAGATATTGTTTCAAAAAATTCAAATGTATTGAAAAGATAAAGCAAAATAACATTCAATTGATCAAACAACTATGAGATCTATAAGCTTGTAAAAATAAAGATTAGTCATAAAAAATTTATGATAATAAAAACTACTTCAAATGCTACTTTTTCAATCAGATTTATAGAGGCGCGACCTCGACGAATCAACAGATGGATAATGCTATTATTAGGTTGTCTAATAAATTCGTGACGTTTATAAAATGCAAAATTTTTATTTATAACATATGTACATTACATAATAATCAATCAGTTATGTATTCGCCTTTATTGTTAATGACTGTTTCCCATCGTTTAGGTAACTTTTCGATTCCATATCGATAGAAAGCTTGATCTTTTGAGCCAAACCACTCTTCGAGCCAAATCCGGATGTCTTCATCACTATCGAATGTCACACCACGGAGATCGTTTGCTATTGCTCGAAACAGGTCAAAATCAGAAGGCCCGATGTCTGGTGAATATGGAGGATGCTGTAATACCTCCCAATTAAATTCCTGAATGGCCGATATCGTCATGTAGGCAACATGAGGTCGGGCATTGTCATGCTGCAAAATCAACTTATGTTTTGAATTTTGTCTTTTTTGTTTAATAGCTAGGGTTACACGTTTTAATTGTTGCACATAAGTTGCGGCCGTTATGATAACATTTCTTTTCAGCAATTCCCAGTAAATTACGTCCTCTATTCCCTGAGCTGAGACACTCTTCACTTAAATGAGATGGACGTCCGGAACGAGGAGCATCGTTCAGGCTAAAATCGCCTTTCTTAAATTTAGAAAACCATTTTCGTGCTGCCCGACAACACATGGTACCTCCGTACACGGCATTTGTGTTTCGGGCAGCTTGGGTTGCATTAGCATGGCAATTAAACTGGTATAGAAGAACGTGTCGGAGATGTTCATGTTAATTGAATTGGATATCCATTTTGAATTTCATGTAAAACTAAATTAAAAACTAATGAGTTAAAACAACTATTAATAAATAACAAACACGTAATCTGTCTATTTAAATATTAAATTAAATTAATAATAGATGCATCTAATGTCATTGAAAACGACATCGAAAAAAACGGTACGAATTTATTAGACAACCTAATATATCACGCTTGACTTAAAAAGTAAAAACTAATTAGTTATTCTTTTTTTAAACATATTTCAATACTGTTAATCTTTTTACAATTTTTTGACACAATTTAAATACAATTTAGTATAATTATGTGAAGACACCAGCTTTGGTCATTAAATCCATCAAAAAAACTGATCATTTGATTGTATATCTAAACAATAAATAGTTATTTTATCTGATCTGAACATTTATATTCTATATCATGTTCATATTTGTGCATGAAAAATATAATTATGTGGATTTTAATTTACTGCTTAAATGTAAAAGATATAGCCCACAGAGACATAAAATTATGCTATTCTTCCAGTCCTTATGTAAAATTAATTGTCAAATAAAATATGACATTTTTAAAAAAACAATACAAATAAAATAAAGAATTATTATTATCATTATAATTAATTGGAAAGTAATTTTTATAGGTAAAAACTATAAACAAAAACTATATAATTAGTTACATAAAATAACTAATCATAATTATTTTATAAAAATTTAATATAATGTTACTAAAAATAGAATTATAGTAAATAAATTTAGGTAACATCTAAAATTAGTAACATTAAGTTACTAAATTTAGAAAAAGAAAAACAATACAGATACTACAACATTTCCTGCTTAAGGATAGATTCAGTGTTCATTAAAATTTGTATATCGAAATATTCAATTTAAATCATTAAGTTACTTGAAATGATTCCTTCTGAGATAGACAGTTTATATTAAGTTGATCAAATTCATCTTGTTAAAATTCCTAAAATGGATGGAATGATATGTAAATGAGTGGAGCTTAATGTGATTTATGTCATAACGATGAAAGTTGCTTAATTGAGTGTTCGTTATTATTATTTAAAATGACTGAAAAAACGATTTGATTTTTAAAACTTTGATTTTTATTAAAATAAAGTATTAATTTACAATAGAGTGAAATCGTCACTTATTGATTTATTTGGTTATTAATACAAGTTATTATTATTATGAAAAATCCTCAGCTAAGAAAAGTAATTTATTTCACCACCCTACGTACCGTGAAAAATTAAAAAAGAATAAAGAAAAAAGTAAGAGACAGAGATGAAAATATTATATAATCCTCAGGTCCTGGCCTGAGGATTTATTTATTTTTTATGAACAAACTGTGTCTTGTCAAACAAGACACACCTGCGTATATGTGTGTATTAAAATATATTCAAGTATATGTATTCAAATATGTGGAGACTACGAGGAGTTCAATCATCTGGAGCCCAACTACGAGGAGTTCAATCATCTGGAGCCCAACTACGAGGAGTTCAATCATCTGGAGTCCAATCATCAAAGCCATCCTAAAACTTTATTGAGTGCATCAATCAAC
>JBBMKC010242720.1:0-21040 GCA_037834085.1 Bipalium vagum
ATTGTAGATTGCGCGACGTGTGGTCTGGCATTATCATGGAGAAGCAGTGTACCCTTTCTATTGACCAAGGCTGGGTTTCATAAACCGCCATTAATTTCTTTACAACCTAATAATAATATTCTTTTTATCTAAATGTCAAGTTCAAACAAAAAAATAAATAATATTTTGAGAAATATTTATAATTGTAAGCTCCAAAATTTATTCTACAATAATATTATAATTTGTAATATTTCTCTATTAATTTGATCTTTATAATTAATTTTTTATGTCATAGAAAGTGATATTAGATTATAGGTATTTAATTTGGAATGTAAAAGTTAACTTTTTTCTAAACAAAAGAAATTACTGTTTATTACAAAATAAAATTTATTTAAATTAACTTATTCTTATGAAATTATTGAAAAAAAATGAAAATTGTGTTGACAAAGTTTTAGAATTATTCAATTTATGGAAGTTAATTAGTTCATTAAAACGTATATAATATCCAGATCATACAGAAAAATTATATATTTCTAATATTAGTAATTACAAACTAAATTTTTATTTTAATTTGCTCTACATTTAAGAAGAATACTGGACTTGATTCATAAATTACAAATGATCCATAAGTCTATATGTGAAACTAAGTAAATAGGTCGGATTATTTATGGAGAAAACGGCATTATGGCTTTATGTTAAACTCTACGGTCAATCACTGCTTTAATGATATATATTTACTAAAATAATTAATTTTCTCACTTAAAATTCATACTATAAATTTTACGACAGGTATTAGCAGTAAAAATATAATTAATTTTATAAACAAAACACAATGAACAACCTTATAAAATTTCCTATTTAAATTTAGTTTTCTTATGTATTGATTAGTTCGTTATCGTTGGTGTTTTGCATAAATAATCATTTCTTAACTATTTATAGGCTGTAAGACATTTTCAATTTTTATAAAGTATAAATTTTATATAAAGAATATGTAATTAATATATAAATACATAAAAAATAAATATTTGTAATTTTTTAACGTGAGATTTTCCATTTTAAGATTTTCTATTTAAATTTAATTTTCTTGTATATTGATTAGTTTTTAACTTTACTTTGTGACTGACTACATAGTAGCGAGGTTGCACAGTAACGAAATTTGACTTTTTAAATTTTTCTAATGTTGGATTATCTTCTTGTCACAAATTATATTTTAATATATAATATTTCATTTCGATTTAACTATTTAAAATGATTAGCGGTTTTTTGTATTATTTTTAAATTCTACTTCAACTTCCAACAGGATTTTATTGGTATAAATTTCAGATTTTATTTAAGCAAGCATAATGGACGAGTTATCAACTTACAACCAAATTTAGGGAATGTCGAACTCTCGGCTTATTTCTTTCCTTCTTGTACTGGACAACCCTTACTTGTGGCCGGAGGCGTATCCAGTAATTCCATGAATGGAAGTCCTCAAAACGATAACTTTCCTATTGTAGCTCCATCGCGTGACAGCAGTGGAAGTTTCGGAAGTCAGGTCAGCCACACCGCCGTTTCTGCTCCTCCTAGTGCTACCTCAACGGCTGTTGGAGTTTTGAATCCTCTTCTCAATAATGATCATACAGCGCTTAGTGGTGGTTGTAGTGCTAATATAAAGAAATATATCCTTCAGGTATGACATAATAGATTGTATGAAGTCAAGTGTCTTATATTAATATACGAATATTAATAATGAAATTTTGAATTGAAAAATCATTTTGAAAAAAAGTGAAAATTATTTTTATAGTTTATCTTCATTTAAAAAATTGAAAAAACATTATTTTATTTAACTCTATTTTTTATTCACATTCTCATTGAATTGTTAGTTCCAGTATTTATTCCTTGAAATTAAAATATTGAGCAATGAATAATATTTGAGATAGAAAAACTATTTACAAAACAGTGAATTTTTGTATAATTTTATTAACCTGGTCTTCTTAACCCGGCCTTCTTGTCTGTTATCTGTTTTTTATAATCAATTACAATTATGGCTATGAAAAGCTAAAGGTTGAGGTGGAATAAATGAGCCTTACAAATTTTTTCAAAATTTTAAACTTACTTTGCCCACCTCATTTAATTGAAAAAATACTGTGCTGAGAGTGAGAGTCTAATTTTTTATTATATTTTATTGGGTTTTTTATTTAATTTAAGAATCAAACATCACATAAAATACGAAGGAAATTTGCATTGAACTAATAAATATAGTATATTTAATTATTATTCCTATTCTTTCTTCAAAGTCTCGATGTAAGTTAGAGACTTAAGCTCAAATTATACCTTAAGTTATCTTTAACAAATAATTTTATTGTTATTTAAAATTGATATTTTTTCAAGGTTTCCACTTATCAAATGGTTATTTTAATGAAATTCAATAAGAAGACAAAGTACAGTTTCGAAGAACTATTAAAAGAAACCAATATTCCGGAGAGAGATTTAACTCGTTCTTTATTGTCTCTGGCACTCAGCAAGTGGTCCCAACGAATTCTTATCAAAGAACCAAAGACAAAATCGACAGAATTATTGATGACAGATATATTCAGTATCAATGAAACATTTACTTCAAAGCATTATAAAATAAAAGTGATTTTCTTTTTAGCTATTCACCTCAAAATTATGATATCTTTATTTACAAATAAAAATCATTAATTTTTGAGAATAAATAAATATATTTTTAAAAATATTTTAATGATATTGGGATCAATAATTAAGTAAATAGATGATTACATATTATCTAACTTTAGCTGAGTATAAATGTGATTTTGAATTATTTATTATTATTAGCGAGGAAAATATTTTTTAATTAAATTTTTTTTTAAATTTATATATTTCTTCCTGTTATAATTTCTACTTAAACAAGTTTTGGATTTAAATTGGAAATGTAGAAATGATATTTCAGCGATTTCAGTTGAAAATGATATATGTATAATTTTATTATAAATTATAAATACATTGTCGATAGTAGCCTATAAGAAAGGTTCTTCAAACTGAATACAAATTTCTCAGTAAAAATATTATACTAATTCTAAAGATAGGTTTATGATTAAGCACGCGAACGACTTTTTCCATTTCAGTACAACATTTTAAAGGTTTATAACCGTCTTAATCAGCACAGCTCATTAATTAATAATGGACATTTACAGAGATTATGTAAGATATCTAGCTTTACTTTAGTTTTTCTCAACGAAATGCTTTCATTATCTTCAATTTTGAAAGAAAAATTTTAGTGTTTAATTCAAGGGATCTATTGCCGTTACTTATTCCAGTTCATTTCTTATTCTGTTTCTACAGGTATTGTTCTAAACAGAGAGGTGGTCTTAAAAAAGAATTTTCAGAAAATCTTCATTAATGATTAATTTTTTCTTTTAACTTTATAAAAGGGAATAAAAAGTCAGTTTAATTTAATGGTTTTTTAAGTTCATTGTTTTACATATCAAACATTAGCTTGTTAATCAATTGAGTAGAACTTTAAGGGAAAAGTTGTTTTGATGTTACTAAATTTGATATATTTCTCACTATTTAGGTTCAAAATATCACAATAAAAGAAAGTGAACCTGAAAGAAAAGAAACAAAGACCAGAGTTGATGAAAATCGGAAGTATGTGATAGAAGCCACTATCGTGCGAGTGATGAAAGCAAGGAAGACTTTGACTCACAATCTGTTGATTGCTGAAGTTACAGAACAACTGAAGTCTAGATTCATACCGACACCACAGATGATTAAGCAAAGAATCGAATCTCTGTTAGAGCGAGATTATCTGGCCCGATCTGAAGACGATAAGAAGACATATAGATATCTCGCCTGAGATAGCATGAATTGATGGACGAATATCAGTTTTTGCAAAAGTTTCTAAATGTCCTTTAAGTTAAAATAGTCAGTATTAAACTTAAGCCTGTACAAATCTTTATTTTAATTATTTTCCTGTTTCAATATGTTTGTATAAAAATTTACCATTTCCTTTCTCGATGTCCTATTGACACTACTTATTTTTACGATGACATTTTGTTATCTATTATTTTTGTTATTTAATAATAAGTATTTTTATGAAATGTGCAAAAATGTATTGTAAGATTTATTTCATATCTATGCATAATCAATGTATCATCTTAATTTTGGCTTATTTATTGTTTGTTGTTTGTTTTTATATTTTTTCTTTCTCAATCACTGTTTGTTTTATTAAGTGGACATCGTTGAATAATTACAAAATCTAAAATCTCTCATAATTGCATAATGATTCTTTCTGCAGATTTACTGAAATCTTCTATAATAAAATGTGAATATTAAATTGGTTAAAACCAATCAATTGAAAGCTAAAATAATAATAATTGAGTAGGAGAAAAAGGAAAGTACTACAGGGAAGAATATTTTTGAATAATAAAGTAATTTTTGGGCAATTTCGAGTTCTCATTGAAATTAATAATTACTTAAAATTATAATTGATTTGAATAAATTTCAATAATATAATTATGTATTTTTAAAAATCAATAATAAATTAAAATTTTGACTATAGATGATAATAGTATTTACTAAGCTGTTGATATTTTAAAAGATGTCTTTGTTAGTAATACATTTGTTTAAATAAATAATTTTTTGAACTGGAATCCGTTAAATCAATGAATAAGAGGGATGGTCGAACTGGCGACCACCGAGAATGTTATTTTCGTTACGAGAAGACAAGAAAGATGTCTCTGGAAACGTTACTAAAACCGGAACAGTTATTAAATTTAATAGACCGAGATCGGCAGAAGCGAAGACCTGGATAAAAGAAATCGAAAAGTGGCTTAATATGAATGATCTTTGTTTGATATCAAAGATCTCTAAATACCAGGACTCAAAACCAATCAAACTAGCACGATGGGATCATTATAGCAAACGTAATGGGAGGATCTCATCGTGCTGCCTGAAATTTTAGACTAAGTAGAGATGAAGCAGCTCTATTGGAGAGACTCTTCAGCTTTTCGTTGAAAAAATAGAATTCTAGGAGGCTCTATAATAGATTTTAAGATTTACGATCACCAGAAGATGAACAGCTTCGATTAGATCAGTTTTTTGTTCGAAAAAATTTAAGGATGCATTGTCCATTAAAGAATGTTTACTTAATTTGTGGAAAGCTTGGAAATCGTTTTCTGTTTTGTCCACTTTTAGAAGGGATTCGGAAATACAACTTAAATCAGTCCTAAGTATTCATGAAGAGATTGACAGAATATATCAAGATGAAAGTATACAAGACGATACGGACGATGATATATTTGATATATATTTGTTTAATAGAAAAAATCTGGAATACATTTTTCACTTGTTAAATTGGTCAGATATGCGAAGAGCTGATTAACATTCTAACCTGTACAAATGGCTATTCAATTTTTAAATTTAATTAAATCTTTAAATAAAACTTTTTTTCAATTTTTTTATTTATTTAAATACAAATAAAATTTAGCATATTACAGGGTGTAGTATATATTCGAATAAATTAAATTCTGTTTTTTAGTTTTAGAAATGTCTGAGCAAGGATTAACATGGAATTATGTTGAAATGACTTTGGATAGGCAGAAAGAAGTTCTTTGTGAAATAAATCGTAGAATAATCCCACAAAGAAAGTAATAAATAAAACATTAAAAATATCAGTACCACTTCATGCATAAATTGATTGAGACAGAAGAAAATTACAAAAACACTTCTGAATTCTCAAGCTTTATCAATGTTTTAGATGCAATTCGTTAGCTTGATTACTGAAACTGAAACAAGTTACTTTCTCACACAAGTCAATACTCCTTACAATTCAATGTTTTGTTTGTTTTACTATTGTAACCGCAAAAATTTAAACTTAGTTTGAATCAAAAGTTCACGCAATAAAACCTTATTCGCACCTCAATTGATTCAAAACAATCACAATAAAAATTTATTAAAAGTTTCGATCGTTATACAAATTACGACAAAATCCCAATCGATACGCTAAAGAATTAAACACCTGAAAAACTCACTATAACAAAATCGATCCAATGTCTGCACAAATCAATACAAGAAAATCGTCAAATTAAATAATATATAATTAAAAGAAAAATTCAACACAAATACAATATTAGTTAAATGAAATTTATATGAGGATTAAAACAAAATATTAAAGAAGTATCACAAGAAAACATAAAAATCGAAAATATTATCCCCCGGAGGCACAATGGGTCTCCTGGTCGTCCTCTAGGTCCTTCTCAGGTCACCTAGGGATTTCCAAGCTCGCTGGGCCCCATTGTGAAATCCTGTGGCATATTTGATAAACTAAAAATCATTACGGAAAACTGAATTTCTTCGAAAATCTTCGCGAAAATATCGAATAAAGTCTTCTACTTCACAAGAATATAAAATAACGCTAATTTTTATTTTTATGTTTTTTTTGGCATTTTCTGGGTCGGTTTTCTGGTAATAGCTGTCTTTTTATATAGTCTTAGAGATTGGTCTACGATCACTAATCCCTATGGTTAGTGAAGGCTATTTCCCCGAGATAAAGTTAGTCGAGAATTAAAATTTATAGTCCCCACGACGAGACATCTTTCACGAAATAATAATTAATGAAGCAATATATCATTACTCGACTACGAGATTTTGATATATTGTTTTTTCTAATATTTTAAAATTTTCAGTTTTTTAAAATTAAAAGTAAAATTATTACTATTATTATTAATCTGATTTTTTCACCTTTTATGCCTTTGGCAAACCCAACACATAGGTGGCCAATGTATATATGTTCGAATGTTTTTAATATTAACCAATCTGGTTATTATTTAACTCCAATATCTAATTCACTGGAGTTGAGTTCTATGTACAAAAATGATATTAAGTAATAAAATATATTAAGTAAACAAAAACAACTTAACGGACAACTACGGTTAATTAATAAATGTCTCAAGTTTTTACAACGGAAAATACAAAGCCCTCGTAAATGTCTTCAGTCACTCTCTAGCAAATAACAAGCCCTATAAGAATAAAGAAAATAACAAAAATAAAATGAATCAGAATAAATCAAATCAATAAATTACAATAAACACATCACTACAAGACAAAAGAAAACCGTATTTCTTGATAGTAAAATAACTTAGATCCTTAAGAATACCTTAATGATTAACAGGTATAAACCATAAGATGTATAAACCATAACAAATGTGCTTAAACGAAAATTCAATACAGTAACTACTCGTTAAATGTCATGCACGTTATTTGTCAGTCTCGTTAAATGTAGTAATGCGTTAAATGTCATCGACTCCGAAATATTCGATATTTGTCATATAAATTCTATTTTTTTGTTACGAATAATTTTGGTAGATTTAAATTTGTACACGAACTTTAATAATTTAATTTGTTTTCTAGAAATGAAATCTAAATTGACTCTAGAACAGAAAGTTAAAATATTAGGTCAACTGGAAAAAAATGAAAATATCAAGGATGTTGCGAAGGATAACAATGTAACAGAACAAACAATTTACCGTATTAAGAAAATGAAATATAATATTGAGCCATTTGTTGCAAAGGATTTGAGAAAGATTGCAAAAATGAAAAGGATGCGACAGTCAACTGTGCCAAACAAGTTTTGTTCTGCTGAAAATGGCTTAGCCCTAAACACGCTATTCTAAAACTACTATCAATCTTGTTCACGATCCAGAATCCAATAGCCAGTTTTGGACTCGCTAGCTCTACAAGCATCATACATCGATAAGATTTTCGGTGTCATGCCTCTACAAGATTCTTTCAGTCGTCTTTGAAATAATAACATGAATTTCAATTTTTAAAAATTCTAATCTAATTTAAAGTTTAATAATTAAACTCAAATTTTAAAAAAATTTAAAAAAATTTCCTTTCAGATATTTTAAAATGAATTATTAAATTTATTTATTTAAATTTATAACTTGTAAATTAAAATTTTTTTTCATTATTACTTAATCTACCGAATATTTAAAAATAAAATAATTCTGATTTATTTTAAAACTTAATTTTTGTTTTAATATAATCTTAAATCATCGTAATTTAAAAAATATGAGCAATTTGAAAATTAAAGTATTTAAATTAATTAAAGTTTATAAAATACCTAAATATGCAGATTAATAGATGGAGCACTGTATCATCATGGCACTGGAATACAAAAGATGATGTTTGCACAGTTTGTTCTTTTAATTTTGAAACCGCATGCGAAGAATGTAAAATGCCGGGCGATGATTGTCCAGTAGTCTGGGGTGTCTGTGGTCATTGCTTTCATATGCATTGTATTGAGAAATGGATTAGTAAAACCAATCATCCCACCTGTCCGCTATGCAGGAAAACTTGGGATTTTAAAAAGGAAAATTAGGGTTTTTTCTACTTTAAAACTGATTTGTTTTAATATTTATAAAGTAGAAATGAATTAAGGCTTCTGATATTAATTATTGTTTTTCAAGTCAAGAATTCATTTTTATAATTATTTATTGTATATATTCCCTCAAACTTGAAATAATCAAGATATATGGCTAATTAAGTTCTGAAGATTAGTACAGAAATTCGTTTTCCATTTTTTTCAAATTAATAATCTTGTTATATAGAAATAAATATTTTAGATGACTCAAAGTATGGTTTATTCCATGTTTATTTTAGTTATTAAAATAAATGATAATTCTGTTTTTGATAGTTTTTATATTTAAACTTCTTATTTTGGTAATAAATGATTTTAAATAATAATGATTGTAGATAATAATAGTTATTACTTGATACTAATCATTTTTGAATTCTCTTTCGACTTCAAGATTTGTAGATATTTGCATTTTTATAAGTATCGAAATCTATGTGAGGGTATTTCACTTGAGTATATATATATATATACTGGTGGCCATGAAAAAGTAATACACTTTTTCATGAATTTTTTAAAAACTTTCAATCGGTATAACTGCCATTTTTCATTCTGCTAACTCAAATTTGGCCATCATGGGAATCTAGCTAAAAACTGGATTCGTCAGTCCATAAGATATTCTGCTACTGTTCAGCCTAATACTGATGATCAAGAGTCCACTGAAGTCTTGAAACTCTGTGATAGTGTCCAAGGGAAATTCTGATGGAAGGACAACCCGATTTCTATCCGGCATCAAGTACGATTAGTCTTGTGGTACGTAAGGAACAGATTAATTTATTCACCTTTATTCATTCATTTCCAACTTTGGTCACCGGCTTGAATCTAAATAATCTAAATCAAATACCATAAAGTAATATCTATATGAATCCTCAAAAATATTTTTTTGAAATTCTTCAAATTTCATAATAAAAGTGTACTACTTTTTGGCTACCAGTATATAATGTATTTTTATAATTATAATGTAACAGTCTAGGTCTCAAGCTAAACTGTTACAAGGGCGCTTACTACTGGGCTCACCAACTCCCTCGAAAGAAGTGTAAATAATAGAAAACTCACGAATAAACAAAACGATTAACAAAATAAGGTATATTTGTTATCACAAATGCAAGGTTAGAAAGCTATTCAATCAAATAAACAATATTCAAAATACAAACGATTAATTAATACAATGTCTTCTTGACTTTACGATAGTCGAAGAAGTCCTGATAACAAATATGCGTATTCTGTCGCCTAGAGCGAAGCATAATCGAATTAGCGAGAGAACAATAAAAAAGAATAAAGGAAATATTAAAAAGTTTGTGAGAGAAGAATTTCCTTCTATCACTAAATAAATGTTAATTAATTATTTAAGTTAACTCTATCGGTTAAATACTTTTGGAATTAATACAAATTCCTTATCTATTATTACTACTGACGTCTTAAAACTATCTTTAATCTGAATAGTAATAATCGTATACTCAGATTGATTAAGGGCTTTTTGAATTTGAAAACCAGAAGATTATATACTCCGGTTTTCCACATTGTAGAGCCTCTCATTGGCTCTATACTAACTTACTAAATATAAATTTATGTGAGTGCGGTTTCTATTTTAATTAAGTTTTCTTACTAATAATAGAATTCGTGTAGGTGGTTACTATTTTAAGTAAGTTCTTATACTATAGAACTTACTATATTTAGTAACCCTATTTCCAAAACATTTATTTATGATAAGTTGTTTAATTTCTATAATAATAATGATTAATCATGTGGGTTAATATTTTAATTAATATCTAACTCCACTTTTAATTAATTTTTAAAATTATGATTATTTATAATTTTTTTACTTAAATATATAATGATATATTTTAATTATTTAAATATTATTTTTACAATATAAAATACAAAATCACATCCTTTATTCGGAGATATAAAAATAAAGATAATAGGCCTTAAGAAGCCTTTTCATGCATATCAATATAAAATGTAAATTCAAATGTCAAGTATCAAATCAGAAAACAGAAAACGAGTAATAATCTGAAGGAGAAACACCAGATAATATAAATAAGAATTTGATCATACCTGTAAGCCTGGACAAGTGTTTTTAAAAATATACTTGTTTTATTTATTCGGTGGACCGAAAAATTTGAATAGTTTTATTTTAAATCACAGTTATAACCACCTTTTGCCACCCTTTATGCAAATTTAAAACCCGGGTCGATAAAAATCAATTAGCTTGATACCGAAATATTTTAATAGGGCATTTTGAATATCTTCTAAAGTTTAAAATTTCCCACATAGAAATGGTTGCAGCGATAGGAATAAACGGAAATACGATGATGCAAGTATAGTCGATGAAGTAGAGTCTCTAACCACAATCCATTCATTTTGTCTAGAATTCGTGTTGCACAAAGCGATCTTGCATTGTCGCATTGCAGAATAACTTGTTTTCTGTTGACAATAGCTGGGTATTTTTCAGTAAAGATTGATTTTCTCTATTCAGTTGTTCGCAGTAAAGGTCTAAGAAGAGTAAAAACGACGACTGGATATGTATTTATCAATATATCTATCCGTCCTACAATGATAAATATAATAATAAATTAATATAAATAAAAAAATAATTATGTAACACCGTCGATACAATGATTTACATTATTATAATTTTAATAAAAGTAATTTTATCTCGCGGTCGAGATACAATCAGAATTAATGAGCTATTAGTGGAAATAGCCGTCTAAAAGTAGAGATTGGCGGTCGTAGATCAATCTCTAAGACTATATTAATCTTTTTCAATTATTAAAAAGGGAGTATTATTTATAATTAAGGTTTTACTTACAATTGTTGAAGTTATTGATTGTGTTAATTGTTGTTCAAATATATTTAAAATTATAGAAAGTGAAATTTCAATTGATTTTTTAGTTTAATCTATTAAAAATTTTTCATTCATTACATTCTGAGTTTTATTTTCTAGTTTATCTAAAACTGGTTTAAGAAATAAAGTTAAATCTTGTATTCTATTTTTTAATTTCCATCGATCCATTATCTTATTATTATATTCTTCTTCTACTGCTATTAGTTTTTGTAATATTTCAATTTCTTTTTTTCTACCAGTTACATTTTTTTGGATTTATTTTTGTTTTAAAAAACAATTAAAATTTAATGTTAATACATTTTATATATACATATAGTATTATATTTCTAAAAATCATAAATATCTTGACTTATTTCAATATTTTTAAATTCAAGATAAATAAATTTAAAATTTGATGAAAATTAAATATCTAGTTATTATATATTTCTCTCATTCAAATTTTAAATGTAAATATTTGTCCCCACTTCAATTATTTTTAGAAAATACAAAATTGTTATTTTGTTTTATTAAAAAATGAATAATCAATACTATTTTCTAGAATATTATCAGAATAATCCACACCAATATTCAGAATGGAATAATGTCATAATAGTAAAAAATATTAAGTATAGAAGTTTTGGATGAATTAAGCAATAAATTGATAGTTCAATCAACCTCGGTTTCATAAAAACTATATGAATGAATCTGAAAAATATCAATTTTATAAAGATGATGAATAAACATTGTTAATATCAATTGGTTTGCAATCAGAAATCGAAGACATTTTGAATATATTTTATTAAGTGATATAACAAGTAATATTTAAACAAATTATCTCAAACCTGGTAATTTCTTTTCTTTTTATTAAATTTTAAAAACAAGTTTTATTTTTAAAATTTTAATCCTACTTTTTAAATATTTTAAAATAATTAAAATATTTAAAATAAATAAGTAAAAAATTCCCAGGTCTGATAAACATCCTCATAAACATCAAAGCAGTCTAATTATTGTAGAAATATATACGTTAAGTACGGGACCTAGTAGAATATCTCTTAAGTGCCATCATCTCTTATATGCTGGTCTCTTACATCTGGGTTTGACTGTACTTGAATTTTCTAAAGGCGCGCAATTTTTTAAATATAACTTTGTTCCTGTAGAAGTAATATTTCTCCTAGTGGTTTCAGAAATAAATATATCATGTAACGAGCTAAGTTTTTTCGTTTTTTCAGTTGTTTAAATTTGTTAGCTCTTGGGATTTTCATTTATCTACCGATTTAAATTTTCTTTGTTCTAGTTTGCTGCCTAAACATGTGAGTTTCAATCTTTCTGTATAATTAATGTAATTAACCATTATCCTCTGGAATAGGTGCTCCAAAAGTTCGCTGGACAAATCTGAAATTCGAGAAATTATTTATTACGAATGGAAGAATAACACAAGCACAAATGAAACTGTCTCAAAACCTAACGAGATGCTAACGAACAGTGCAAAATTGGTTAAAAATATTCAATAATGGCGATTTTTCATTGGAAGACAAAGAGAGGTCTGGAAGACCAAAAAGAGTTGAATCATTATCAAATTATGGACCTTCTTGAACAAAACAGATTAATTAGTACTAAACAAATCGCTTCTCAGTTAAATATAAGCGATACAGGCATAAGAAACCGACTGAAAGCGTTAGGATTCACTTGTAAACTCGACAAATAGATTCCCTACCAACTAGCTGAAAAAAACAAGTTGAATCGTATTGAAATTTGTTCCGGAATTCTCGAAAGAAACCAAAATAATCCTTTTCTCGACCGGATAGTCACTTGCGATGAAAAGTGGATCTATCATGAAAATATAACCAGACGAAACCTTACACGAAACAAGTTCTTTTATGCATTTGGTAGGATTCTCGTGGAATTATTTTTCAGGAGTTTCTCAAATCCTGGGAAACCATTAATTTTGATGTCTATTGTGACATACTAAGAAAATCTCATGCAGTTATGAAGGAAAACCGGAGCAGTTTGATAAGCCGAAAACAAGTGATTTTCCACCAAGATAATGCCAGGCTTCACAAATCAATGAAGATATTGAAGGTTACTCAGGAAGTGAACTGGACTCTAATGAAACATCCGCATTTTAGTCCCCATATCCCCCCATCCGATTTTTATTTGTTCCGGGTATTACAGAATCACTCGATGGGTAAAAATTTTAAGAGTTCCTTCTTTTTTTCTTCATTCAAAAGATCGAGATTTCTTTAATACTGGGATCAATAAACTTCTGAATAGATGGGAGGCAGTAATAGAAAAAAATTTGGAATATCTGGATGATTTATTATTTTAAAATGTTTTATGATTAATAAATTAAATTTAACTTCAGTCTTAGTTTAGTTTTTAATAAAAACTTAGTTCGTTACCTGATATTTAAAGCTCCAAAAATTGCAGTACCAATAGGAATATAAAATACTAGTCCCATTCCTAAAATTGATACTCTTATTACCATTGCTGATCCAATTCCAACAATTTCAGTAATACAATTACTTCCTAATTTTAAAAAAGAATCAATTTCTGTATATTTATATTTTAATTTTTTATGATGGGATAATAAAATTTCTAAAACTTTTTCATTCATTTAACTTTTTATTTTTCTAGTTGATCAATTAAAGGATTAGAAAATCGTTCTTCACCTTTGTAAATAAGTTTATTCTCTTTTAAAGTTGGATAAATATGTAGGTTTTTGTTCATCCTAGTATTCAAATTTTTCTTTTACTTTTTTTAATATAAATTTTGAGCAATTTTTAATATTTTTCATCATAGAATATATATAATATAATTTTATATTAGAATATAATTTTTATTTGTTTTCCCTCTCATTTCTTTTTGTTTGTTACAATTTTCATAGCCACTATCTGATAAATTGCTGAGGACCTTTGTGCATTAAACTAAGTTTGTACCAAAAGATTATCTTCAATTTTACTAATCCCATAAATTAAAATTTTTAAAATACAAATTTACAATAAAATTTTGTAAACATTTGTGTTAGTTATTATCTTGTGTTTTCGTTTTCTAATTGACAGTTGAGCTGCTGTTCACGTTTTACATTGTGAAAAGTACAAGTTTACATCTAGCTTTGAACGTACACTCCATAAATCCTTCTAATTACAATAAACCTTGTTAAGTTTCCTAAGTCCAATCTCGATATTTTTAAACCAATCTTTTTTACTAATTTTTTGGAACTTTACATCTCTCTTAGAATAATCCTCCTCTAGTTAATGATGAAAACCTTGAAAATGATGGCGATTATTCAAAACAGTTCGTATGATTCTATAGACTGACAAATATGGAATATCTAACAAATTTCCAGCCTCATGACCGATAAATGAGGTTCTTGCTCAAAGGATTTAGTAATTATTGGTCATCTTTCATCAGATTTCCTTGATATCATTATTAACTGATCCAATCCTCTGAAATTTCATCACCATCTCACGCATAGCTTTATCTGTCGCCCTATTTTTAAGATTTTTTTTCAAAATCTATTTTTATTTGTTCGCATTTCACTTCTTTTATTCATAATGCAGTTACCAATACTCGTTCTTTCGTGTTCATTTTCAATAAATGGATCTAAAACTAAAACAATCAATAAAGATATTTAAATTTTTAATTAATAATATATTGTTTCGAAATATTTTTCGCGCTATTTATTTTATTATTGCATATACTTTAAATAAAGTATATATAGTGATTTAAGGTATGATGGTAGATAGTGACTTTTAAAACACTACTGAAAACAAAACTTGTTTTTCAAAATTTTAAAAACTTTTTAAAATAGATAGTAACTTGAAACGTCCTGCATTTAAGATTGTGAACAAAACTCTTGAATCGGGAGGACTGCGATGGGTCGACTCAATCGGTGTTTGCACTGATTATGTACTTTCAATACAAGGTCAAAGAAAATGATTTTTGATGCATGTTCTCAGTTTCAATTCAAGTGCTAAAATTGTACACTGCATGATTCTTACTGAAGTTTAGATTTCAAAGGCCTTGCCAAAATCTTGCTAAGACTGTAAATGAAGCTATCGTAGTCGTTAATTACATGAAGTCAATGACAACTACATTCCATAATTTTACTAATCTTTACAAGGAAGTGGATTCGGATCAGACATCTTTTATTAAACAATATTAATATTAAATAATTGTTTGTGAATATAATTTTATTATATGACATATGTGTAAAATATTCTGGAAAATATATTATTATTATTATTATTATTTATAAAGAACAAAAATTATCATGTTTCAAATTTCGTTGATGTCAACAATAAATATTTATTTTGATTTAAAAAAAATAATAATAAATTCTGTTATTATTTTATAAAGACGAAGAGAAAAAAAAATCAAATCATTTCGGTTGATCTTCTTAATTTTTTTTATTATTCAATTTTAAAAATTGAATTGCAAATTAAATTACTTTTCACAGGTTCATTGAAAACAAGGGTCTCATGTGTCAAGTTTGAAAATTGTAATTTGTGTTTAAATCAATAATTATTGTCATTATTTGGTTTGCCTGCAACTTGTTCGGACTGTCCACATGAAAAAACGCGGTATCGTTCCTAGTCAAATCAAATACCGAATTTGTACTCCCATTAAATTAGGGATCAATTAAACTGATAAAGTAGCTACTATTGACATAGTCGTCCTCAAATATACATAGGCAAAATTGCAACAGTAGCTCATGTCTCATGAGCAGTCGATAGTGCGTGTTTATTTGGTAATAAATAAATATATACTTCTTGTTACAGAGCTAGGGTAATTGAGTAGCAATCAATGCAAATAATATAAACATATATATATCTGCTTCCCGATAATAAAACAGTAGAGGGAATAAAAATTACTGAATATATGACTCTTATCATAGGCGGCGAGGGCTGCTATCAGCCTGGCAATCAAGTTGGCCAGCAGAGTAATTACTGAATCAATTAACGATAAACCTTAAACATGGACTCAACTTTTTGTGTGGACATGGGAGCAAATAAACAGCGAACACAGTAGGAGTTACGGGCTCATTACATGAAAGAGAGACCCCACCTGCGCATATGGTCCGGATCTTTTATCAGACAATCTTTCTGTCACGATGTGCTATTATATAATTAAATAGAACATATAATATTTTTGATTCTCCAATGAATTTCTTGAATTTATTTCAACGATTTCTTCAAATTTCATGATTATTAATTTTAATAATTTCTAATTATTAATATTTCAAAGTAACTTGAACAAATTATTATTGAACTCTTAATATAAAATATTTTCAAAATAATGAAAGTGTGAAAATCAAGATTACCAAGATCAACAATTGAACATTTTGTTGGAATTAAAACAAATTGTATATTAATTATGATGAAAAAGAAATAAAATTCAAACAAAGATTGAGAATTATTAAAAAATTATTTATATTATTTATATATCTTGACTGATACAACTAAGATTCATTAAAATTCTGTTCAATGAAAGAATAATTTCAATCTGATATAAAAGACAATATTTCCATATTGTGGTATGACAGAAACAAGACAATTTTAATTTCTGATTTTTAAATTTAAAAAATTAAAAAAAGAGAGATTTTTCAATTATGATAGTAAAGTTGTTTTTAAAATGATTTTTAAAAATTCAAACAAATAAATATATATATTATTTTTCCATAAATATAAATCACTGGCTTTACTAGATCACAAGAGAACTTGTTTTATTGAAAAGACAGAGAACAGAGATATAGTTGAATAGGTTTATGGTTAAAGAAATATGATAACATTAATTATTTATTTTAATTATTTCTATACTTTGATTTTGATATTGCTTCACATAAAAAGAGAAAAAGAGAAAACTAAAGTACTTTCCCGAAGTATACAAATGGTACTATTAGGTGGCGAAAGGTGTTAAGACTCACATCTCACCCCCTACCGGAAGCACTGTCAATACGAATTGAATGAAAAAAAACAACAATAAATTTACTAATTTTTGTAAGTGTAAATATAGGTAAACAATCCTAGGATTATTAAATAATAAATTAAACCTTAATTTATCTTGTTACGATTACTTCTATCAGGCGACAAAGCAAAGATCCATTGATTTTGGAATTGAAATGTATTATCATAAACGAATATAATAAGGACTGAAGGAAGAGGTACATGGTAGTTTTAAATGATATAAAATATTTTAAAAATTAACATGCTTATTAGGCTTGTCCAGAAACTTTTTGAACGAACCGTGTATATTTATTTATTTATTAATGAAGAAATAAATAATTTTCTTCGTATCATGGGTTGATCCGGGTCAGGATTCAAAACAGACAGTAAGGCAAAATCATTTTGGAAAAAAAGCAATGCTCTGCGTTTGGTTGGATCAAAAGGGTATGGTATATCATGAGCTTCTTAAACCAGGTGAAAATATTAATTCTTCTCGGTATGAAAAACAAATAATGGACCTGAACCAATCTTTGATTACCAAACGTTCAGAATGGGCAAAAAGACATCGTAAAGTAATTGTGCTCCATGACAACGCGTCGTCACATACATCAAAAGGAGTCAAAAGTGTCTTAAAAGATCTATCCTGGGAAGTACTGACCCACCCACCATATTCACCGGATCTTGCTCCTTCGGATTTCCATTTGTTCCGGTCGATGGCGTATGAAGATGTCCAAAAATGGGTCTCCGAATGGAGAAGAAGTTTTATGGGATGACATCCACAAATTGGATGGAAATTTTTTTGAATAAAATATTTTTATGTATCATTTGAAATTTTCGTTTTTTGTTTGTTCCAAAAATCTGCATTTTTTTCCGGTACACCTCAGTAAAGTACATAGATTGGGAAACAATATACCTCCCATTTTAATCGTCGTATTTACCTCCTTCGGATTTTCGGATTGGTGGTTGAAGGTCAATTCTTTGTATATATCATATGGATCAGCTCAATCCCTTTTTAAAAATCCTATTGAAATGTGCGAAGAACATAGAATGTAAAGAGCAGACAACGCGATTCAGTTTATCAATAGATTTGATGATGACTAAGAGGATTTTTACGGCAGACTAGTAACTGCTGATGAGTCGTACGTTTACCAATAAAATTCGAAAAGTAAAATTCAGTTTAAACTGTTTTTCAAAAGGATCAAGTGGCAAAGCTTAATAGTCAATAAAGAAGGTTATGGCCACTATTTTTGGGATTCTGAAGGTGTAATACTGGTAGACTTTCTTGAGGGTCAGTGAACACTTACCAATAGGTACTACAAAAAACTTGTAAAGTAACGCCCAGGAAAAATTCATCGAATTTTGTTTCACCATGACAATGCGTCAGCACTTTCGTGCAAGCTTTCCAGGGGTGTACTTCGAGAATATCATTGGGAAATGCTCTGGCATCAACTATACTGCCCTCACTTGGGACTTTCAATGGCATTCACTAGGAAACAATATCGAAGGCCAAAAGAGCTGTTTTGAAAAGGTTCAAATCAAAGGATCAAAATATAGAAATGGTTTTGAACACTGGTGACACCGTATAGTGGAAAAATGTTGGAAAAGTGTTATGAATTAGATGATTCATATGTCGAAAAATATTTTTTTTATAATATATCTTCTTTTGATTATTATGATTTTTCTGGCAACTTTGATTCACTCTCGTATTATTCTTAACATTATGTGAGACTGAGAAGGATTCTTTATTTAAAGTTTAAGTATTTTTTTCAATTATCACTATTTAAAGTGTATTTGTAAAGTTAAAAAATGTCAACATCATGAATATGTAGGTGAATTTTACATAGCATTCTATTAAATTGAACCAGCAACATTTAATATTCTTAAGCTTAATTATATTATAGAAGATGAGAAATGGTGATTTTATATCAATATCAAGTAAATGCTCACATGAGTGAATAAAGGCGACAAAGCTCCAACTTGTACGAGACCAGAACAAATGCCTGTGTTTGGTGGGTCATTGAAGGCCTGATCCATAGAGAAATTTTATCGAGAAACGAGACGATCATTGCCGAAAAGTATTATCAACAACTCGGACGACTATATGAATTAATGAAAACTAGAATCTTTACAAAGTGATTTTTCACCAGGATAATATATGTTAACACAAAGCTAAGGTGACAAAGAAAATGTTCGATGACTATGGATCACCTACCTCATTCATCGCGGCGTCTGATTTTTATCTTTTCCTATATCTCTATAATGATATAAAAGGAACTAGATCTGATGACGAAGAAGACTTGGGAGTTTGAATAGGTAGCTGGTCTTCGAAGATAGATCAATTTTTTAAAAAGAAAAGTAAAGAAAAATTACCAGAGCGTGATTGAAAATGGTACGGAATACATCACCCTTTGAAATTTACTTCTGGCATTTTAATGATGAGAAAATGGTAATTGATGTATTATAAATAAATCTTATAATAAATATTCTAGTTAATTTTACCATTAAAAAATGCATGAACTTATTATTTTGTTTTAATGATATAAATTTTTGAAACGGACTGGACATTTCCAACCATTTATTCTTGTCACGCTGTAAGGTTGAAAGTAAGACTGGAAAAGGAATTGACAAATACAATATTATTTTCTATAATATGATTGTATTTAATTACAGTTCTAATAAATCATCGTTTTCTTTATTAAGAAAAACATGCATTGTGTTTTAATAAAGTGCCATCAATAATCGAAATGATTTTTCAACCAATACTGATTAACGTTGGAATTGGAAAATTTGTTGGACTGAGAAATATCCCATGGCTGATAAGTCGAGATTTGGGGTACGTAGTTGCAGTCTTCCACTGATTGATGGGGTAAAATGTTGTAAGGTGAAGACATATTGGCGATTCCATTTGGCAGGAGATTGTCATATACACTGTATGGCATTACGAAATCGTTGTTTTGCAATGCTTGCGAACAATTGTTATTGTAATACTTTTTGAATGAATCCAGAGATGATGAAAAACTTAGGTGATCGGTTTGACTGGTGCAAACTGAAGAGGAATTCGGATTATCAGTCTGAACGAAAGAAAAGTCTTGACAAGACTTATTGTAAGCTGAATTTGTTAAATTATATCTTTGAGAGTCTAAGGAAATATGAACTGGGATGAATTCATCTGATTTTTTCAACATTTCTAACGGATTAGAAATTGGAATCTGGTTTTTTTCGGCAGACAACATTTTAAGGTTCTTTCGAGAGATTTGCGATCTTTTTCGATTCACTGAATATTGTGTTTTTTGTGATCGCTTTCTGTAACTTGGATCATCTGGATTTTTGTACTCACTTTCACAAGTCACCGATAAAGACTTGCTGTAGTTGTCTATTTCTTTCAGCTTGCAATTGTTTTGCAACAGAATTGATGGATCGCAAATGAATTTGTACATGTATCGTTCTCCAGCCACTTTCTGCATGATACCCTTTTCATAATAATATCGCAATGAACGGCTCAGTTTATCATAATTCATTGCTGGTCTGTTTTTCTGTAAACCCCACAATTTTGCCACCTGGACAGAAATATGAATAATTTAATATTTATTTTTAAGAAAATTTTAAAGAAACATTTGTTTGGTCAAGTAAAATAAGTTCATTAGCTTTTACAAAAATAATAAAGATCAAATATAAATAAATAATAAAGAAAAATTATGTAAATAAGACAAAAATATAAAGCACGATAAATATAAATAATAATATATAATATAAATAATAATATAATATAAATAATAATTACATTATTTGATATGTATAACACTATTTAAATCTCATTTAATAAAGTTTTAAGAATTAAGAAATAATAATAATAATAATAATAATAATAATAATAATAATAATAATAAT
>JBBMKC010242721.1:0-10790 GCA_037834085.1 Bipalium vagum
AAGATTTGTTGACATATTTCAGTCCAAGAATTTCCATTATTCCGTAATGCAGCAATGCAACATCTTTGTAATTCTGTAAAATTTCTAGACATTTTATTTATCTACAATTGTAAAACAATAAATTTATACATTTTGAATGCCTCTTTAAGGTCCCTCACCATTGCTTTTACTTTCACAAATGCCTTTCTCATTCGTTCTTCAGAGTCAGTCTTTGGATCAGTTTGTTTTCATCAATCCAATGACGGCTAATCCTCTAACGTTTTTGGGTAATCCCAACATGTAGAAATAATCTTTACACTTGTGTAGAAAAAATTATCGACATCATCTGATCTTCAAAATAATTCAGGCCTGAGTGATTCGGCTAAGAATTCTCTTATGTTGGTGGTCATGTTAGCTGTGATATCAACAAAATCAGTCATAGTACGAACAATATATTTTTGAATGCTTTTTTAAACAATAACACTTAAACAAATTTTCCATTCTTAATAAATTAATATATTTCGCCATTAAATATCAAAATTCATTTCCATAAAAAATAAAATAAATATTAAAATTAAATTTACAATTAATTAAAAATTTTAAAATAAGAAATCAGTTTACATACTCACAAGACCATTGCAATCATTGAACATCTTTTTATATTATTAATTACTATTTTTCAATTCATCTGACTCATCAAGGATGTTTGAAAGCCCCATTCAAGTTGAGAAAAAAGGTGATATGACCAAAGACACATTCTACAGAACGGAGACAGAAAAGAAATAAAAATAATGTAAAGAAGATGAAGAGATATCTTTGAAAAGTGATATAAGAAATAATGAAAATTTTATATAATCTTTATAATTCAGAATAATCAATAATTATAAGGTTTTAATTATTCATTTTACATAATAGCTTATGTGTTGAAATAAAGTTTTATAATCGACTAAATCGATTAAGAGTGCACAATCAAAATTATAAATTTTTATAAACAAAATAATAAGAAATTTAATCTCAATTAATTTCAGATTTTGATACAATATACTCTTAAATACCCAATATGACATATAAAAGAACTGATAAAATAAGTACATACTTTTATTGTGAAAAGTAGGAAATTATAATTTCATATAACCTAATATAAAATAAGATACATAGAAGTCGATTGACCACCATTTTATAAAGAGAAAAGAACTCATAAATATACAGAGCAGCAAGCATAGAAACAAAAAAAATCACAATAGAATAACAAAATCAATAGTTTTTTAAGTACAAAGTTGAGCAGAATCATCAGATTGGTTCAGTTTCTTGAGGTATTCTACTTTTATGATATAAATAGATAATCCGGCTTGCATGAATCAACATGGTAGGAATAAATAATAAAGAAAGAACAGACGATAATTGTGCAGTTCAAATAAGAATTAATGGGAAAGTGATATAGTTTCAATAATAAGTGATAAAATGCAGCCAACAGGTGTACAGACAATGACAAGAAATATAATAACAATACTAAAAGTAGTTTTAAAAAGCAATAATGATAGTGATCGTGATAAATAAACAAAGATATTAAAGATTTCTGTAAAAATAATTAAAATGAACATAAAATCGATTGGGATTCCACTTTAACCATATTTTATTCGTAATTAGAAATAAAATAATATAATTAATTAACAAAAATCTATTCACTTTTTTATGTATTAAATATCTCCAATCGTAAATATTTGATTCATTTCTTTTTAGATTATTTAATTTCTCAAAGAAAATTTGTAACTTGTTCAATTTGTTCTTTTTGTAACTCTATCAATATGTTTCACAAGTGTCACACCCAGTTTATTAGAAAATATCGTGTTATAGAAATGTAGAGAACAAAGGTAACACATTTCTTATATCCGATATCCAATGATGAATGTTCCACAATGGAAAAAATAATATTTTTAAAATTTATTTAAATAATATAAATAAGTGACATAATACATAATAAATAAATAAGATTATAATAAAGTACAATGAAATTAAATGTTTTCTGAATTGTTTTACTGAACCAATCTTACCATGATATTTACCAAGGCTATTTAATCTTCCTATTAAAATTATCATGAAGAGTCTTATTTACCTGGTTTTATTCCTGTCAATTTTTTATCCATAAGAATTTTTTTCCTGTATTCCTTGCTCTACTAGTAAAACATTACCAATGGCTAATATTGCTTATTGTGAGCTTAGGAATTTTTTAAAAGTAAGAATTATTGGCATACTTTAAACTGGAATCTCTCAACATGAGGTTGAACAAAGCTAATGTAGTGACCACAATACTTTAGAATGCTTTTGGAATAAATGGTAAGAAGCTGAGACTATTGAAGATTGAGGGCGACAGTTTTCATGCTAAGCACATGAACAGAAAAATTTGCTATTTTATTCGGCAATCTCGATTCAAGTCTCACAGGCTTCAAAGACAAACAGTAATTAGCTTTACAAAGTCTATTTCGTAGAAGTTTACAGCTTCATGTCGTGTGGTTATGTTTTCGTTCATGACGGCCGAATACCAGAATTTCATTGACTCCTCTATATCGTTCTCACCAGCTATTTTGGTGCAATGAAAGACTTCATTGATCTAAAGAAAGTTGGGAGGCGCTCGTTTCAGCAAAGAATATCGGTTCTACTTGGATATGCATAGTGCGAGAATTCAAGTTAGACGGAAAATAATTGAACTGCTTTTGGATTGTTGCATTGTACATGTTAAGTTTTGTGAGGATGAGGATGTGTACAACTTATCTTAATCTGACTCCTTAAGGCAGTGTATCGATCACAAATAAGGCAAACAAAACGATTTTTAAAACTTATTTTTCATACACATTTTAAAACTTTTTAAAAGATTTTTCTTTTACTAAAATCAAAATGACAATATATTTTTAATTAAAGAAGATATTCAATCTACACCAGGAAATGTGTAGATGCCCTGAAGTAAAATAACGAATCTGATAACTAGTTTACCAGATCGTAATTGCTAGAATAAAACAAAAAGAAGAATCCGAAAATTTACACCTAGTTTTACAAGGTAATAACTGTTTCGTCAATTTTAATATTCTCATGAGGAGTGTTAGTTGAAAATTATTCGGAGATACCGGGATTCAAACCCGGGAATGCTATGACCGCTGAGCTACATCCCCCGACTAATTTTTCAAATTATCTCACAAGGAATATAAGCTTTTTGAGAGTTTTCTATAAATGAATTCCATAGGTTAGAAACTAAACAAACTTATCTGTTTCTCCTTTCACTTTTGAGATCAAATCGTAGGTTTTTCATTATATCTGAAAATTTATCACGTGTCATAGTTTTGTTAAATAGTGGACACCCCCAAGATTTATCCCACATATGTGCTATCGATAAATTTTTTCCTCCAATTACTCCTCTAGCAATAATAAGACCAAATAATTTGTCTAAATCATCCAATATTATTCCGTAATTGTATATTTTAGAATATTTCGCATCATTGCTTCACTGAAAAATAACCGGAATGCTGAGATATGACTTCCTTCTTTTATTCTCGTTGAGCAATATGACTTCGGACCCGGGTTGAAGCACTTCACATTTTGGATTTTTTCATTCCGCGAGTTGCTATACCTGCCTCCAACAAATGACATTGAGTGCCATCTTAACTCTTCATGGATCTTGAAGTTTCCACATCATTGTCCTTATTGCTTGACTGGCTTGATTCACTTGAAATAGATATGATTTCATAAAAAATGATTTCAAAATCATTGTCACGGTCATCATCAGATTGTGCAGATGGAATATCTCTCAATTTCTATATTGCGTTCGAAAACATTTAAAATTTGTATTGTTTTGTTAATATTGAAACAAAATAATAAACAAATTAATTAAAATTCGATCATATAATTTTAAATAAATTTATATAGGTTTATTAAAAGAAATTATACAAGCGTCAATTGACGCCTTTCGTATTTATAGGTAGTGATGCATTTTTTATGAAAACTACGAAAGATATTTCATGAAATTCTTCAAATATAGTTAAATCTTGATAAAATAAATATACTCAATTTTTTTTAAAAATTTTATGTATACGGTTTTTAAGATATTAGCGTTTTAGTATGCAAATGCGTCAATTGACGCGCGTCGGGTTTCTTGTGTTAACTGATTCTTGATATGTCGCTCATTTTAATGTGGTTTCTTCTCTGGAATTCTTCAGAAAAGTTTTACTTTCTCATTTTGCGTTTCACAGCATTAACTCAGTGAGTTTGGTTTTATTTCCAATTGTCAAAACATCATGCGCTGTTTTCTGGGACATCCGAATAAGTTATCTTTCTGATCTTTATGTACTTTTAAGCCTACGACCACTTTTACATAGATTTTTCAGTGTTCCATGTATTTTAGTTTCTGCATAATATGTTGAACAGCATTCCTTGAAATATTGAGTTCATTTGAAACTTTCATCTGAGACACACCCTCTTTCAAATTTTTAATGACCAGTTTTTTTAATATCTATTGATATCTTAGTCATATTTAACAAAAGAATTTCAGAAATTAAAAATATATTACTTAACCATTATTAAAATGTTTTAGATATAGATTTTAGTTTAAAATAGTTTATATATTTAAATAACATCAAATTTTAAAAAAAGCCTTATTATAACAAATGTATTCTAATAATTATAAAACATTTATTTGTAATAATTTTTTAAATGTAAAGCTAATATCATAAAACTGCTAATTTAAAAGACAGTCTATTATTATGTTCATTTTTACATGGTGGCCCAAAACTTATGGACGACATTGTAATACTGTTTATGATAATTTAGATAAGATTAAATATCCTGAATAATAATATATAAAGATTGCTTCAGTAAAACAATTCAGAAAACATTTTATTTAATTGTAGTTTATTATAATTATATATTTATTCTTACATATTCTTATTAACTAAATAAATTTATAAAATATAACTTTTTTCATTTTGAAAAATTTATCATTGGATATCGGATATAAGAAATATGTTACCTTTGTTCACTACATTTCTATAACATGATATTTTCTAATAAACTGGGTGTGGCACTTGTGAAACATTTTGATAGAGTTACACAAAGAACAAATTGAACAAGTTATAAAAATTCTTTAAAGAAATTAAATTAGCTAAACGGAAACATTTGACTATAGGAGTTGAATCTAATATTTTTGTGAATTATATTTCTAATTACAAATAGAATATGGTTTAAGTGGAATCTCAAAATCGATTTCATGTTCATTTTAAATATTTTTGTAGATTTTTTTTAATATATTTGGTTTTTTATTATGATCACTGCTATTATTATTATTATTTTAATAATAATTATTATTATTATTGTTAATTTGCTTGAACTCCTTTTATAAAACGAAACTATCTCTAAAAATTAATTTATTCTCTATTGTATTTACCAACTTCCTTTTGATTAGAGCACTATTGTGTCGTTACCAATTCGTTCCAAACACAAATTCAGCTAGGCTCATTTTTTTGAATTTTGCCATATGGTGTTCATCGCAAATTTGATCTCTGCGGTATTTCAGACCAATCTCTATTTTTTCTCTTTTCTAACGTAGCGTTCAATAAGTTTTTTTGTACCATTCTCTTTTTGGTGGTAAGATCTTGAAAAACATATCTTCATTTCTGTGAATCTTCTCATGCTTTTTGATTCGAAACTTCTCCCGCAATGACGGTGTAGTCGTCTTTGGCATCCAAATTTAAAAATCCTTTCGTTCGTCAAAATTTTTTGAATTTGGTTTTCGTCTTGTGTCACCATTGCAACTATTACTACATACTTGCTTCGTTTATTGATTATTCTCAAAAGATACCTCTCACGACCCACCGTTTCTCTCAATATGTCAGTCTAGATGTCAGAGTATATCTTAGTGTCTTGAACTCCTATTAATTACTCTTTCTTCTTCGAAGTCAGAACTTTATGTTTCAGAGAAGCTCTGAATGAATGATCTATCTGTTTAATCCTAGTTGTCATATCTTTGATTCTGCAGCTCTCTTATGAGTATCGGTATGCTTTTTCTCCTCTCTCTTCCAATCTTGTTTATCTACACTACTTAGATAATATGAACAGATAGCGAGTACTCTTGATTTGACATTGTCTGCTGTCAGTAAATATTGGCAGCGAAATATCAATAATGATATGCCACATGAAGGAAACCATATCAAATGTAAGAGACCGCGAAAACAACAGATAGGTTATACAGGCATTTTGCGAAATATGTCGAACAACATCCGTTCAAAGGAACTCCGAAAGTAGCATCAAACTTGCCTGCAATCCAAAAAGTATCAATTACCGCTTGAAGGACATTGGTTTACTTTCTTTTTCTCCAGCACACAAGCCCTTCATTTCAAAGACTCACAAAGCAGTGCGTTTGTTGTGGGCAAAACACCATGCCCTAACAAACTGGTCAGTAATCATCTTCAGTGATGAATCAAAGTTCCAGATGAATAATAAACATTTCGTATGCCGTAGAAAAAGCACTTGACTGCAGGATCGGTTTGTTACCCCTCTTCCAAACAGAGGTTCATGTCACTGCATGGTGTGGGGATCGTTTTCTAGAGATGGTTACAGTAATTTGATTAGAATTCAACAGTGCTTAATTATGAAGGATATGTTGAGTTATAAGAACAGAACCTTCTTCCTTTAGTCGTTCAAATGAACAACATAGAATTCTACCAGCAAGACAATGCATCAATCAATACTGCCATATTTACAAGAGATTGGTTCGATGATCATGACTTACCTCTTCTGTCGTGGCCAGCAATCAGTCCCGATGCTAACCCCATCGAAAATGTGTGGGGGCGCATTAAACACCAGTTTAATTATATGTTCATAAAGTCAACTACATCTGATGTGTCAGGATTTGTGGACCACTATCATGGGAGAAGAGAATTACCGGTACAGCCTTGTAGATTCTATGGAGCGAAGGCTTTCCGCAATAATTGATGCAGCTGGAGGATATACCAAATATTAACAATATATTGTTCTCTGTATATAAATATAATATAAAAAAGAAATTGTGTAATTTTTTACTTGACAATTTATGTTTTGTATACTTATAAAATATTTATAAATATACTTGTAATACTTTGTATATTCCTGTGCTCAATTCCTTTTCTGTATTTAAGTTCTATATCTAGACTGTTGAGATAGTTTATCCACATCTAAAATTGTGGTGTTATTGGCTTTTTCGTCTTTAACAAGAATTCTATTGCTTTTTGATCTGTTCTCAATAGAAATTTTTTCCCATATAAGTATTTCGAAGTCTGTTTTCCATCAATCTAATGACGGCTAATCCTCTAACGTTTTTTGATACTCCCAACATGTAGAAATAATCTTTACACTTGTGTAGAAAAAATTATCGACATCATCTGATCTTCTAAATAAGTCAGGCCTGAGTGATTCGGCTAAGAATTCTCTGGTGTTGGTCATAATGTTAGCTGCGATATCAACAAAATCAGTTAAAGTTTTAAATAAGTCAATTCTTTGTTCGACAGTATACCACGCAAAACAGCAAAGTGTGCTGAAAAGAATTATGATCATACATCAGACTGATGGAACTGTTATCATAAATGTTTTTTTGACATTTGCATGTCTGTTTTCAACAATGAGTTGTGTATTTCAATTTATTGTGTTTTTAATCATTGTTCTAAGTGGAGGAATAGTTTTGGCGTAGTGTGTCAAGCCGGATTATCACACAATTTAAAATTTGTGGATTGAAAAATAAATATGAAGCGACTAGATTTACCCGTAATGAAAAAAAATGAATGTTAGAGTACTATGACTAGTAACCAAAAAGATGTCAAGATAGTGAAGATATTCATTTAAAGGTTTCGCAACGTCTTTTAAGTAACATGATAAAAACAGGACACACATTGAAACTGTAAGACTCACTAATGCAAATATGAATGGAAAAAAAACACGATCGGGAAAAGATGTTTAGGTTGAATCAGATTTAAAACTTTGGTTCAGAAATGTTCGTGAAAAACATACTCCTATTATGCAGGTCTATTATGCAGCAAAAAGCACATACCTTTGCAAAAAGTATGGGTAGAGAAAATTTTAATGCAAATGATGGATGATTTAGCAGATGGAAAATCGAGAAAATCTCGTTTACAAGCTAAAGGAGGGTAACGAAAAAAGTTTTGAATTTAATGCGACCGATGATTGGATACAAGAGAAATGCTGAGTATGCAACCAAGGATTTTTACAACACAAATAAAAAGGCACTCTTTTTCGTGCAATGTCTGAACATACATATTTATTTAAAAATAAAAGTAATAACAGATTCAAACTTTAAAAGACGAGTGACCATTCTTGGTTGTGCTAATATGGAAGGTAGAAAGCGAGAATGGTAATTGGAAAAGCAAAAATCCTTGGTGTTTTAAAGATGCGGAACGTTTGCCTGCTAATTATGATTCTAGTCAAAATTCATGGATGACTAGTGTAATTTTTAAAAATTGACTAATTAAATGGGATCTTCAGGTAAAGTTGTAAAATGGTCTTAGTTATAGATAACTGCACCGCACATCGAATCAACATGTCATTAAAGAATATCAAAATTATTTACTTATCTTCCAAACTAAATCGTTAATTTAGCCATGGGATCAAGGCATTATAGTAACATTAAAAGTTTATTACCGCAAAGAAACTCCTGTGCATAACTGAAGCATAACTGAACTTGATGATCCAGATCCATTTGATACAAATGAAATTACAAAGATGTTTTCCCTCTTTAATGCATTGCACTTGGTATCATGTTGTGGAAGCTTATCGCAGAGAACTCAGTCCCAAACTACTTTAAAAATGATTTGAATTTTAAAACTATTGTGGAGCATCCCACAATAAACATTTTATTTTAGTGTTGTGAACAATAAACATTTATTTTTTGTGTGATCATTGAATTTAAAAACATTTAATATTGTGAGTTTTATTTCGTGTGAAAGATTATAACTGTCGATCTTTACTCTTCTTCAAATAATAATAATTATTATTATTACTATTATTATGAGAAATTATAAAAAAGAAATATAATAGAAAAATTAAAATTAGAAACCTTGTTACTAAATATAGAAAAAATGTGAAAAATAATAATAATAAGTTTTATGATAAAAAATAAAATATAATAAATTATATTTTAAGTACTTCAGCACTTTCCAAAAATAGAAAAATTAAGAAAATAATAATATAAATAGGTTAACTGAGGTCAATATGACGACCAGTAATTAAAAAGTCAGCTGTAAATCACGCTTCGATCACCAGTCTATCACGCAATATTTTCTTTATAAATAGGCCATCAGCTCGCCGAGTCAGATCAGGAAAATAACCAGTGAACTTAGAGAGAGAGAGAGAGAGAGCCATAAATTGCAAAAAATTCATAGTTAGTAATTATTATTGTTACTATTATTATTATCATTTAATCTATTGTCTACACATACTCTGTTTGATTTAATCAACACAGCAGTATTTTATTAATTTAAACTTTATTAAAAAAAACAACCTTTAAGCAATCCTAACCGATTGAACTAAAGTTTAACTTTAAATCTCTTCAAAATAAATACTCGGCTCTTAATCAAGGATCAATTTATTTTTTTTATTTTTTTTCTTCTTTTTTTCTTTTTGTTTAAAGTTTGCACAGTTGCTAGCTGGCAAACTTCTCAGGGCTTTAGCACACTAGTCTAAGTCTGTGTGTAAAGATATCTGATCTGACAGTTAAAATCTTCTAATTAATTGTACCCTAAAATTTTGTGAAAGATTTTATACCAATAAAGATTTATTAAACATTTGTTCATTTCTTTTCCATTTGTTTTATTGTGACAGTGATTTTTAGTTTTGTGCTAGAACGTTCATCCGTAAATCCTTCTGATATTGAATACTTTGTTAAGTAACCTAAAAGCCCAATTTCGATCTTTTTAACTTAAAATCAGTCACTTTTTAGGAACTTAACATTACATTCTGAATTTCAAGAATTTTATGATGTTGGTAGCGATATCTTGGTATGCGTTCTACATTGAGCGAAAAGATTTTAGATACATTATGCATATGACCAGATCATTAGGGAAATATTAGGCATTAAGAAAAGGCCGGATTGATATTTCAATAAAATTTCGTTTTTATAAAATGTGAATTTATGAAAAGGTAATAAATTATAAATAAGATGTTGTGTGTTATGCTGATATAATAAAATTAATAAAAGTAGAGAGATATGGTAGTTCTTAAATCCTACGATTAATATTATCAAAAGTAGTAAGTCCCAATGTGATCACATTAATCGAATTATTCTTTATAGATTAAACTGGATCGATGTTGTAATGATTTTAAAAAATAATCGATACATTATTGATTTTTAAATATCAGAATTTTTTTCAATATAAATAATAGAAAATAAATAAATAATGGTACGAAAAGCATTTTTTATGGATTTTTTATATTAAATAAAATCTTGTCGAAATTTTGATTGAAAAAATCGATGTTATTAAATTCCTTAACAAAATCATCGAGCTTTTCCTTTTAAACTATGGTTTTTTCTAAAAATAATATCTTTACTTCAACGATTTTAATCTTTAATTTTATTGATCTTATATAATTAAATCAAAAATTTTACAAAAAAAAATAAATATTATCAATATAGATTGATTTCTGCAGATTATATAAATATCTGTTTTATTTTTATTTATTTTTGATAATAATTAAACTTTTTTTTTATTTTATTATTATTATTTTATTATTATTATTATTATTATTATTATTATTATTATTATTATTATTATTATTATTATTAT
>JBBMKC010242732.1:0-10790 GCA_037834085.1 Bipalium vagum
GATAGGCAAATATAAATTTTTACTCCCAATAGAGAGATGTATTTGTTCAGGTTGATTGAACAATTGACATAAACTTAGACTTATAAATAAGGTTAATAGTCCAATTCGTTCTAGCAGTCTTAACATACTTGAAAAATTGTTTGTTTAAGTTGTAAACTATATATTTATAATAATAATTTATTAAATTAAAACAATTTCAATTATTATTATTATTTATTATTATTATTAATTATTGTTATTATTAATTATTAATTATTGTTATTATTAATTATTATTATTATCATTATTATTTTTAGGATGCAGAAAAGTTATGAAAAAATGTATTCGTTTTGTTATTTTTGAAAAAAAATATTTTACAAATGTAACAAAAACCTGATTTTTATCTTTATATGTGTAAGTTAATAAATTATAGAGTACATACTGTTTAAATTTTGATATAATAAAATGACTAAAATAAAGTCGTTTTGGTAGACAACAAACAATTCAAGTCTATTTTATGTATGAATAGAGAAAAATGTACAAAGTACATTTTCTGTTATTTCAGCAAGATGAAGCTCCTGCGCATTTTTCAACAAATGTATGAAGGTATCTTGACGTTCATTTTCCAAACAGGTGGATTGGAAGATGTGGTTCAATTCATTGGGCTCCACGTTCACCAGATTTAACTCCTCTTGACTTCTATTTATGGGGCCATTTAAAGAATAAAATATACAAAATCTGAAATCAAAAATATTGTCGATTTGAAAAGAAAAATCACCGAAGAAATAACAAGTGTTACCACAGAAATTTTGAATAGCGTATTTTTAAATATTGTAAAAAGGAGGAATTTATGTATATCAGTTAATGGTAGTCATTTCAAACAATTGTTGTAAATATTTTTATATGAAATAAAAATTAAAAGATTGGTCTTTAATTTTATAAAGCAAGCGATTAAATGTCTAAATCTGCTTAAGAAATATTTAAGTTTACTTTCCGCGGAACTTATGGGAAAAGAAAAAAATTATGAGTAAGAATAATTCAGATAAATGTATTGTAATAAATCCATTGTAATAAAAATTTGAATAATAACAAAGTTAGAGACCATAATATTTTAAATGGAAAATATAGAGGAGCTGTTTATAATGAATGCAATATAAATTATAAATCAATTGATAAGTTTTTAATTTCATTTTGTTTTCATAATTGATCTGAATATGATTTTCATTTATTATTTTAAGAATTAGTATTAAAATATACATATTATATAAAAAATATAATTCTTTATCCAGATGAAATAAAAAATATGATAAGACTTAAACTCCAAACTCATGTAGAACAATAGTTCTCAAAGAAAACTAGAAAAACCAACATATAAGATGTTTCAGAAAAAATCTGATGCAGCAAATAAGTAAATTTCAAAGAAGATTTTTAAGAGCACATGGGGAATAAGGAAGGAATGTCAACATCAACTGTTCACAGAAATAAAATCCTAACTGGATTGAAGACATTTACAGTGCAGAAAGTTCCAGACAGAGATGAAACTAAAGAAGAAGCCGCCAAAATGCTGTATTTTGGATGATGAAACATACTGTGTTGCTAACTTCAATCAAATTCCAGGACATGAATTTTATGTTGCCGGGAAAAGAGGATGAATAGCACGAAAATATCAAAATAGAAAAGTATCGAAGATGGTGTGGAGGAAAAGTAGAGAATGTTTACATAAAGGAATAAACAATAACGAGATTTATGTTAAAGGGTGCATCAGCCAAGGAGATATGTCCAGACACTCATGGGGCAACTGAAATCGGACTTTCGACTATTTTGGCGTGGAAATTGATTTCAGTCTGTATCCTTCACATTTGTTTTGTTAAATACTGTATTGTAATAAATAAATAAATGATATAACTTTAAAATATTTCAATTTAGTTTCTACATATTTTATTTCCAAATTCATGCCTGCAAGATTTTTTCTGAAACACACTATAAGAGGTAATATAATTGTCAATTAATGATTAATTGTTTGAAAATTACCATTGACTAGTGTTTACCTGACAATTATTAATTATAAAAAAGCAACATTTATTTTATGAAAACGTCTTCTGACCATCTTCGTCGGTTTTTTGATTTTTTCAATTTCATTATGATCGTCTTTATACCTATTTTTGACATTTTACTTCTCCAGAATTTTTTAGTAGCCTCGTCAGTTCTTTATTTTCGCCATTCATTGGTAGCAAATTGGGCTTAAAAACATAAAGAAAATTACTTTGTGTTCTTTGCCAATCTTCAGCTGTGCAAAAAACTTTTTCTGAAGAAAGCAACCATCCTAACTGCGTCTAGGGGGAACTATTTATAATTCCTTCAATTCATCACCTATTAGATATTTCGAAATTACCATATACCCTAAGTTCTAAACAATATCACAGTATAAATAATATCTGGTCTTTGTGTTTTATCAAAACATACTAATAGGTGTTTTTATATATCTTGAATTTTTATAAATAAATAATAAGAAAATTATGAAAATTATACATTAAAACCCTTAATGACCCATCACCATAAAACGTTTTTTATAAAATAAAATAATAAATACAAAAATGTAAAGAAAATTATCATCTCACGGCTTTAACTCTTTTCACTCTCCTGCCTTGATCCTTGCAGTCTAGCTAATTCAGGATATTGCCGTGTAGATGAGCGAATGAGTCAGGATACAATTCTTTGATTCATTCATTGGAAGTTACTTATTGCCTTTTTTGTTCTCAACACATGAACCTTGGGTGTCAAATTGCTTCGGGCCATTAATCAGTCCTCGATGTAATTCCATCTTGAGGCGTGGATACAATTACGATTAAATATATACATCAAAGAGACAGTTAAAAATACTTATAATTTCAATAAAAATTAAAAAAACATTAAGAAAATAAAAAGTATAGGGTCAATAAAAAGAAATTTTTAAGACTAAAAAAATCGTAAAAAATAAAGCAACCAAAATCTCGACCTTGGCTCATGTGACTCATCCACCTGTTGTAGTAATGAATACCCAGCCCTTGGTATTGGGCAATGAAAAACCCTCAATCTTCATTTCTAATTTGCTGAGGCAAAACTTTTTGGAGAATGCTGGGCTCCAGCCTGAGATTTTGTTGGAGTCTACTGAAATATTTTATGACTCTTATACCTCTAATTATTCCTATTCACCATCATGACAGTTTCCTGTCATGAGGTCCAATAGATATGATGCACCAGAAGATTTGTCGGCCAAAAAAATTAACCAGTGCTCTGCATTCCAATGGTCGGGCCAGACTATTTTTTGCCAGCCTAAAAGGCTAGCAAAGGGGAATAGTCGATAGAATTCTCCCAGCCTGTTTTGAATCAAGGCTATGGCTTATCCAGGTTGTATATAGGTGATGTTGACAGCATCCTCTAAGTTCGCCCGGATGAATACTTCCATATTCTTATCCGCTTCCGTAATTATCATTTCTAGTAATATGGTTGTAAAGGAAGACGGCATGCTATCGGGTGCATCCTTTTGTGATTCCAAATGATGGAAGAACACATTTCTATTTAGGTTCATCCCACTTAGCACTGATACATTGACGTGCTTTAATCATGTGTACATTAATGGTGAAAAATTCGGAAGCCCCTAACAAAAATGATAAAATTTGAAGATTCAAATCTTATATAACTGGTTTTATTTCTTTTATTTAATGATTTTGATATATATACTATTTATTAAGATTACATTTACACTATTTTTACAAGGAAAATTCTAATAGTTAATTTGCATTGATGTAACCACCTTTTGGTTTGATGACGGCGATGAATATTTTAGGTCAAGCTTATCCCAAATAACTTGACAGGACTAAAATCTGGCGATTGTGGCGGCCATTTCAACATTTGGAGTTTCTGTAAATAATTATAATTATAAAACATCTTTGAAGTGATTTTGTGGTCGTTGTCATGTCGTTCAATGTAGGTTGTATACACTGGAGTTTATATCGTTCATTAACTTTTCTTCTAACAAATTATCGATCATGACTTTCAAAATGTTCAAATTTTGACTCATAAGTCCATGATAATGATTTCCACTGATTGACTGTCCACTATTTATGCCTACTTGCAATTTCTAATCTTTACTAATGTTTTCTCGATGGAATGGTTTTGTTGCTGTAATATGTCAAAATATTTTTTTTCGTAGTCTTCGGTGAGTGGTTGACCGAGAAATAGGAAAATATGAATTTTCATTTATTTAAGCTCTGATATCAGAAGTAGGTTTCAATCGGTTTGCAGTACTAATTGTTAATATTTTATCATCAGTTCTTTTTGTTGTTTTATGTGAACACCCAGATCGATTGCAATCAATATTTTTACCTGTATCGCGGTGACGGATTATATATTTTTCGAAATTACATCTTTTAAAACTTTCAAAATTTTTGCGATTTCTATGTATGATTTCTCTGTTTCACTCAAAATAACTAGTTGCGATTTGTTTTCGATTGGAATTTCTTTTGATTTAGCCATTACAAGTATTTTGAGGAAAAATTAAGAGATAAAAATAAACTATAATAAATTGCTTCATTTAAACATTACTTATAAATAAAGAATTACCATTATATTGATGGCGAAATATTTTATATATAAACTTTAATTCAAAATTAGATATTAAAGCAAAAGTAATATATTAATAGAAAGATTCTTAATAATATTTAAAAATAGCATTAAATGTTGTATAATTTGTTAAAAGTTTAGCACATTGATGAATATCAATAAAATATAGATTTTAAGTCGACATTTTAACAGGATCTTAACAAAAAGTATCTTAATTTAAATTAAATAACATAGAAACAACATATACATTCGTTTCGCAAATTTAAACTCAATTGAATCAAAACACCACAATAAAATCTTATTAAATACTGCAAAACATTCTTTACACTAGTCCCAAAATCAAAATCAAAATCGTTCAACCGTCTCAAAATCAAAACTAATCGACTATTTGAAAATCAAAAAGAAAACACAAATAATTCAAATCACAAATTCAAAATAATATGAGTAAAATGAAATTTATATTAATAGTGAAAATAAAGAGAACAAAACAAAATTGGAAAAATTCTAACAAGGGGTCCCCGGATCGTCCACTAGATCCTTTTCAGCTCATCTAGGGATTCCCCAACCCAATAGGTCCTCTTTTAAAATCCTTTTTCATTGTCATAGCGAATAAATAACAATTTCTGGGTTTGAAATTGTCGTAGGCAAAACAGTCTGTGTTGAAATTATTAGAACCTTCTGCAAATCTTCTTCATCAAAAACCAAATTTTAATCCTTGGTAATTCTTCTTCGTGGAATAAAATAAATATCTTTTGATATACTTCTTCTGACGACAAAAACTCCTTCGAAATTAAAAATAAACTGAATCCCTGGTCGACGGCTAAAACTCTTTCGTACACTTAAATCAATATCTTTTTATTTTTCTGGACGACTTTCTTGGAATAGCTGTTTCTTTACATAGTCGTAGAGATTGATCTACGATCACAAATCCCTACTCTTTGAGACGGCTATTTCCCCTAATGTCCATTAATCAAACTCTATCTCCACGCCGAGAAAAAATAATTAATTGAAAATAAAATTTATAGTCCCCGAAACGGGACACATCTACTTTCAGGAAGCAATATTTCATTATCTCGACGACGAGATTTTGATACATTTCTTTTTCTAATATTTTAAAATTTTCAATATTTTTAATTAAAATTAAAATTATTATTATTATTAATCTCATTATTTCACATTTTGTGCCTTTTATTTACAGTTTTATTTTGATAAGTACGGTTTTCTCTGGCACCGCTTTTAATTAGAGTGTGCTTGGGAGTGTTTGAAAGATTGCTTGAGCAGTTTGTTGATTTGGTGTGGCTGCCTGTTGCAGTTTGGGTGTTGTAAATTAAAAGAGTCTCACCCTCATTTTATTTAATAAATTTTTAGAGCGTTAGTTTTAGTGTTCTTGTTAGAGATAGTAAGCTCACAGTGTACGTCAGATGAGCTAAGCAAAAGTTGCGCCAACACGTATATATTGCTATTTTTTATGTTAAAATATTATTTCTTAATTTTTATCTTGGAAATTAAAACTCAATTATATAAATCCATTAAAATATATTTTATTGATTTTTAAAAATTAGTTAATTAATAATTTGTAAAAATCAATGTTTTCTGAGGTTAATATTTACTTATTGATTTAACAGAGTTTATAGTTTAATATTTAATTATTTTCAATTAATTTTTAGTTAAATTAAAAAATTTATGTTTTATTAATTTTTGAAATTAACCTTTTCTACAAATACTAAGACTACAGATAAATATGCGGTTTTTAAATAAGAAAAGCAAGATAATTTCAAAATTTACATAAAATATAATTAATTTATTCAAAGAAATGGCAATTAATAGACACATCTCAATCACCTTTCAGTTAATTAATGGATATCGTACCACAAAGATCTCTCTTGTTTTAAATGTGATATTTAGGTTTATCTCAAAATAGAGATTCATCAACCTGACATGAGAGGCCATTCCCACCTAGCTTAAAAGGATCATTAACAAAGTATATAGCTGGTATACTAGTGTCCGCCCACGAATGTTTGGGCCTAAGATTACTGAAAGTAATCAATCTTCGGTCTTCATTAACAATCTTACTGAGTCTCTTTTCTGTGTCTAATGAGAAGCGACATACATGTTGTTAACAGACATAAAAGATTTCCTTTTGACAGTTCGTGTGGCATTCACTTTCCCAGTTTCTGAAATTTTCTCATCTCCTATAACCATCTGCTGACAATTGCTTATGAGCACTATTCTCCCTCACCAATGCTTCTAAGTTTTCAAATTCAAACCATCTTGACTACCACCGCTGGCTCGATCAGCGACATCAAAATTTTCTTCTTTGAATCTAAAGAACTAAAATTTACATCTGGTGTTGTAAATTAAATTCTTCCCAAATATACAACATGATTATTTAAATTCCTCAATATTTTTGCCTTCTGTTGTAATATCAAATATAGTGGAAACAATCAACAATATTTTTTATATAATAAAGAAACTATACTAAAATAATAAACGTTTCATAAAGTTTACCAAAATGCAATTTGGTGGAAGTTGTTAGATTATTAAATGGATTATTCAAACAATGTCTAAAATTCAAAAAAATTATGCCTAAATTGGTACCTAATAATAACCAATCACAATATTTCTTGATACTTTCTTATATCTTAACCATATTTAACATATTTTAAACGATTTATCTGTCTAGAAATAATGTTAAATTTAATACCAGATTGTGAAATGAAAAAATAAAATATAAAGAAATATGATAAATATATAAAAGGAATGAAAGATTTATTATTAAATGTTATTAAGTCAAATCACACTGTTTTTTCCCAGTAAATGAAATCCTATTTTCAACAGTTGTATATTTGACCGTGTTTGTTTCTCACATATAATATTTGATCAATAACTTTTCCATTCTAGAAAATTACACAAATAAAGATTAATAACTTTAATGGTAATCATCTTCGTCAATATAAGTATTACCAAGTCGTCCGAAACCTGTTCCATATACAAATGAGTACTGTTAATAATGTTCATTCTTGTGTAACCATAATCATCTGAACGAAAAGCTGACCATTCTGGAGCATTAACAAAAAATGGTTCATGTCCTTCAGAACATCCCGCACTTCCAGTAACTATCTGAACTGGAGCAGGGGGGTCAGTATACGGAGCTTCTGTCCCGTTGCATACCTTTTTTAATTTTTATTAAATAAAATACTTTTTTTAATTTACTGCATTCCATAAAAAGAGTGATTTGCAAAATAATTAAGAAACTAAAAAAATTATATTTTTCAAAAGTACGTGAGATTTTATTAATATTATTATAACTTTTGTATGATAATAAGGATTAGAAGTAATAATGATGTGAATAGTCAGCCTTCCAATGTTTCCATTCAAATGTTTAAAAGACTTTGCTTTTGAAGATACAATAAAACTGTAATAATAAAAAGTAAATAATTTATTATAATAAAATTAATATTATTGAAATATTGAAAAGGTTTTGCCTACACTCTACAAGTGCTCAATGAGATATATCTGTAATGTACATTTCATAATAAAATAAGTTATTGTTAAATGATATATTACTATTAATATTATAAACATATATTAGATAAATATAATATTATAATTTTTGAAAATTATTATTTTTTAGGTTGATTATTTGAATACAAATTATATAATTCTAAAAAATAAATATTGCAGAAATTTTTAAGCACCTTTAAGTTATAAATTGGCCACATTCTTTCATAAGAATGTTCATGAGCTCCATATATTAGATCCACACCATAATCATAGAAAAGCTTCTCCAATCCAAACACAAATGTTGACCCGAGACGTCTAATTGATATTGGAATTCCCACTCGAATATAATTATTAACATTTTCACAATGCTCACTATCATCGCTGTTGCTACAATACATTGGACGATGACCCATTGCAATGATCCATGGCCTTGCTGCTCTGTTTTCTGGCAGGTTTGCTATCTATGTGAAAAAGATTAAATTTTTATTTAATGATCTGAGAATATTACTATTTTTTCAGAATTTTAATTTTCTTAATTAACAATGACATCAGGTATTTAAAATTTCTCACAATTTACAAAATCTAACAAAATTATTTTAAAAAACCTGTCATCTTTCTGAATTGTTACTAATCTTATTATTATTTATATTTTATTATTAATTTTTTTTATTAATTATTTATAAAATTACTATAATTAATAATTATCGATTAATAATGTTTATGATAATTAAAAATAATTAATTTTACTTTTAAGTCATTTATCAACCAATTATACTGATTTTCTATTTGTTTGCTTCCATATTTGGTGTAATAATAAAACTCAGAAGAGAAACCGATAATGTGAGCCAGTCCCACATTAAAGCTGTAACAAAAACAATAGAGAAATGAAAGTCATTAAAACTTAACAGATATTTAGCATAACTGGTTTAACAAAAATTTTGAGAAAAATGTGCGATCATTTTAAAAAATGTTCGGACATTTACCTTGGTATTTGTTTAAATAAATTAATATTGCCTATGTTATTAAAAGATGTGTTTCCGTTTCGCATATTATTTGAAATAACTTCAAAATTTTAATTAAGAAAAGGTATATATCAATTGGTTGGAAGCATACTAAAATACTAAATTGTTGAGATATATAACAAAAATATTTTAACAGCAGATATATATTGCGAAAGTAAGAAGAAAAGTGGTTGACCTCATGCTTTGGCCCATCAAAACAGGGAAAAACTCCCAAAAACAGAATTTGTGTGTCTACGCTCACATTAGCCAAGAAATTTAGTGTCACATAAAAAATAGTCGAGTAATGAAGAAAGGTCTAAAAATTTCTAAATAATCTGATTCCCAAATTTAAAATTACCAAGATGTTGTCAAGCAATACGATTGAAGTATTTCACGAGTGGAAAGGTGATCATGGATGATGAGAAATATTTCACATTTTCAAACAGCATTGCTAGCGGAGATTGTAGTTTTTACACGGATAATACAAGCAGCATTTCCTTTTATGTCCATTTTGCTCCTTAAACGAAATTTCCACAAAAAGTTTTTAGATATCAGATAAAGTTATTTCAAATCATTTTTGGAATAATAAAGGTGAAGCATTAAATACTGATACTTAAGTAAGTAAGTGTCTCCAAAAATTAACTTTATTCATATGAAAATATCATTATAATGACATTACCTTTGGCCGGGCCTAGCATCATGTCATTAAGCAAAAACAGTGACCAATTGGTTGAAATCAAAATAAGTGCATTTTGTACCAAGAAATGACTATCGCTAAAATGTTCCATAGACCCGGCCAATAGAAATATTCTGGGCCTTGTTGACTAACGAAGTATACAAAAACGGATGAGAAGCAAAAAACATAAGGTTGCAGTTTAGAATTGCAAAAAAATGAACGAGTTTAATGTTAGCATCTTCCAAAGCATAAACCAATTTTAAGAAAAATGGAAAATAGTGGTCCCATTTCTGTATTAAAATAAATGTTATGTTAACTGTATGTTTTGCATTTCTTAATAAAACTATTTTTATAAATTTATATGGCATGTTGTTATTTAGGGCTTAATTATTTTTCTCAAAATTTTTGTTATACTCGTTAATTACCACTCAAAATTAATATTTTGAGCCTATTCCTGGTCTAGTAAACATTAAATTTCCATATAAAAATAAATTTTTTTAAAAATAAATAATAATATAATAATTAGGAAATGTCATTAGGAAACCACATTAAATTTATCAAAATATGATGATTTCAATCAGTTATTTTAATTTAAAAATATAAGAGTTATTTATAGTAAATAAACAATAATTATTTATTTTTACTTAAAATAATTGATTAAATAAAATATATTTTCAGTAACTTATATTCAATAACTTTTATGAAGATACATACATGTTAAAGGTCTGTCTTTGGATGAAAAATATAATGATTTATTGAAAAGTTCTGAGTAATTACCTATAGAATTGCCCTTCTCCATCACCACCTGGCATTGTAAATCTTCTTCTATAATTACTGAAGTTGCTAAAATGTTAATAAATTCAAAATAAGAACAATATTAACAAAATAATCAATGTAATGGAAATAATTAAATTTATTAATGATTATTGTTTAAATAATCAGAACTGGACTGATATCATTGTTTTGAAATATATCTTAGTACTATGGATTTTCTTGATAATACTGAACAGATTAACATGGTGACCACA
>JBBMKC010242743.1:0-10790 GCA_037834085.1 Bipalium vagum
ATATAAAGAAAACTCGACATTATTGAAAATATTCACACTACATCATTTACATAAATCAGGCAACATTCATTGACTTTTAACATCGCCGAATAAATGCGGAATATACATGAAAAAATACTGTAGTAATATGCGGACGTTTCAGTAGCTGACATGAAAGACAAATGCCGCACTGATTCTGACTGGCAAAGAGGCTGGGGGCAGCACGCACACCCACACGCACACGAACGGCACAACACACACCGGCACACAATCGGCCTGAAAATGATAAATTGTCAAATGATAATTAATAGCCACGAATGCCCATATAATGAATTTTAAAATGCATTTAAAGTCATTGATGTTCTAAGCCAAAACAACAGAATTCATTAGTAGTATTATTTGATATTCAATTTTGTTTCGTATATTGCACCGGTTGTTGCGCATCAGCATTTATTTATATTTCTAAATATATTTATATATATATATATACCGCAAATTAATTTGGATAAAATTACTATACATTTCCAAGCGATTTTTATGAATCTCGGCCTGTCATATTGAACAGAAGAACGTTGGTAGTATTTTTGGAATTCCCATTCTGAAGAATAACCCAAAAGGGATAATTATAATAATAATAATTATTATTATTATTACTTCTACTACAACAACAACCATCACCGCTACTACTATTACTGATCATTACTATTATCATCACCTTCATCTCCATCGTCATCGGCGTTGTTAGTTATTGTCTGAGACAGTAATTATTTTCAATTAATAATAATAAAAGGTTACACTTTAGTTATGAATTTTTCGTTATGGTTTCCCAGTCATAAATCTGAAATCATTATGACTTTATTTATCATTGTCACTGTTCAGTTCAAGATATGCTTTTCTGGACGTGGACTTGTATACACCATGTAAGTTTTGTTTTGTTTTTTGTTTTGCAGTTTTCATTTACTTTTTTCCATTAATTTATTTTTATTAATGTCTGAAAATTATTGCCAAACATTTTCCATTCAAACCGTAACATGTTTTTATTTTTTGCCATATTTTTCCATTAGAAAAAAAATCGATAATATTTCTGTTGAAATTGATTAAATTTTAAGGGCATTATTTATTTATTTTTTCATTTTGAAATTTGCAATGTATAATATATCGGTAATGGTATAACTTTTTTATTTAATTTCTTTTTTTTCAAAAAAAAAACTGAAAGATGGTAAATGATTTGATAAAGGTTCGGTTGACTTATTTTTATGTTTATCAATTCGTTTTGTCAGATAAGTAATAATCAAAAAATGGGGTCACTTTTCTATCTGAAGAGTGATAGGCCTAATATGTTTATAGAAAAGGATTTTGAGTTATATCGTTGTCCTTTTCGGAGGCTTCTTCAGATCCTTGAGACCGTTTTAAGTTAGATTACAGTCTATCATTTTGGACTATTATAATAATTTTTCAATCAAATATTCCCCTCCTGGTTTTCATTCATGTCCTATAATATTTATCAAAATACACTGTACACGTTTTATTTAATTTTGCACATTTTTTTATTGACCACATTGTTATTTTTTCATTCAAATATGGTTATAAAAATGTTCATTTTTAAAAAATAATTATTCTTTTTAAATAATTATTCTTTCCATTCAAACAACGTTCAAACACAAACAAAATCACAAAGAAAATACATGAGTTTTATATACACAAAATATATTCGTGGAAATGTCTAAATTAAATAAAAGTAACAATAGAGATTTGGCAAGTAAACTTATGTACCAAAATATAAAAAGGATAAAAAGAATATGTGATAATAATAATAATAATAATAAATAATACATTATAAAATTTATTATAATGACCTTAATTACACATTTTTCATTCTTATTTTACTCAAGAAAGAATTTTTTTTTCACTCCGAATCACAAAATTATTATTTATATATTTTATATAGATCGATTAATGCTTTCATCCATGATGTACGCATGATCTCTCAAAAATAACAGAGAGTACTGTTTTTTTAATTTTGTTTTGAATATTGCTTTTCCGACGATAAAAGACAATATTAAAAGAACTAAAGTTTACCTTAATTTTCAATATACAAGAAAAAACTATTAATTATACTATTTATATATAAATTAATTAATTATAAAAAAATTAATTAAAATCATTGTATTTTAATTATCATAATTTCTATAAGCATTCTTGTACCAATAATCTCTTTTTCGGACATTCTTCTGCTCTGGTATTGAAAGTGCGTTAGGTTAAACGTTGGTTCATGAAAGGTAATATAAACTTTAAGTAATTGTATGACATCAAATATAATTTTATGATAATTACATGACAAATAATATAATTTCAATTGATAATATTCATTATATTATTTATTTATTAATATGTATAATGTTACCTTAGAATTAAATTAATAAAGTTAAAGTACAAGTACTTTCTGCATGTACTTTGAAATTCGATATCTGGTCCTGATATTTGGATATTTCTTCAATTTCAACAAGTCTTAATCTGAATTTATTCATCTACCCTTATCTTGTTTTAGGAAATTTAAGATTTATTTATTCACAGTAATAACGAGATGGACATTTAAATGCCCAGGGGATATTTGAGAGGGGTTTTGATAAATTTTGATCAGTAACATTATTTATTAGTGAATTAGATTATTAATTCTCTGATATTCCAGATGTAAAATAATAATAATAATAAATAAAGTAAAAAGCAATGAAGGTCTAAAGATGTCTTTAGAAAATCAGTTTCCATTTCTTATTTATTTTTTTGTACTAAAAGGATTTCCCATTTTGGGTTTTTGATAAGGGAGAGTAAGAAAACCACATGGGTTCTATCAATCAGTATTTTTGAAACTTGTAAATAATTCATAAATATAGTTGTCATAATAAAGTTTTGGTTTGATAAAAAGTTTTATTATATTAAATTTGTTTAAATAAATCAAATATTTTCAATACCAGGCGGATATTTTAAGAACTAGGTAAGATACTTTTAATAATATATAATCATTTTAAATTTAACCATATAATGACCATTATTTTGATCATTTCCTTAGATTAATTGTCAAAAATGAAGACCACACATTTCCAAATTCAAATTTTATAAAAAAAGGTTGAGAGCCCTTCAGAAATATGTAAATTAACGGGAATACCGTTAAGGACAGTAGAAACAACAGTCTCTAAAAAATTGAGGTGCGGTCTTGAGAGAAAGAAAGGAAATTAAAGGATCAGAAAAATTTAAAAAGTAAATCGGCAGAAACTTAGCCAATTTGTCATAAAAGGTGACACAAGAACATCTTTTAATTTGTGTGAAGTTATGCAAATCGTGGATTCCCAGGAGTAAATCCCAACACCATTTTAAACTACCTGCATCACTCAAGATTTTCAAAATTTACTTCTAAGAGGATGTTAAATTTAACATGCAGACATAAAGAGAATAGAGTCAAATGATGTGAGGAAAACAGAACAACAAGATGAAATAAATGGATTTTAAACGACGAATCTAGATTTGAGCTGTATGACATAAAAGAAAAACACTTGGCCAAGATTAGAGCTGAGGTATTTGCTCCGAGATTTGAACTATTAATAATGATATGGTGTGTCATTAGCTCTACAGGAAAGTCAAAACTGATTTTTATAAGAGCTGCAGATAATAGCCAAAAATATCAGGTAGAGGCTAGATACTCATTAAAAACTCTTCAATCGAAATCATTAGTCTTTCAAAAAAATGGTGCAACATTCTATGTCTCAAAATCCACATCTGAGGGTTGCGAGAAAACAAATGGACAGTATCTTCATGGCCAACTAAAACTCCGCTGACCTCAATCCCATTGAAAATCTTTGGGGACTAATGAGAAATCAGGTACGAAAAAGACAAACAAAAGATGTGGAACATTTACAGATAGTTATACAAGAAATTTTGGATGGAATCTCTGTTGATATTATCAATTCATTAATTAGAAGAATTCCAAGAAGAGTTGAAAGCTGTCTTGAGAAAAATGGGGAACAATTTATTATTTTATTGAAATAAATCTATGAGAAATATTTGTCAAATTTTATTTTTTGAAAGTAAAGTCTATTTGCTTTATAAATTGATAAAAACTAACTGCGACTTTTTATTGCTACAACTGTATATCAGAGTTACAATTTAATAGGCTAGATCTATTATTGTACTTAAATAGAAATTTAAGTTAGGATTTCTACTTCAACTGAAAGATTTTCAGAAGGAAGACTCTTTTTAAGTAAATCTTAAGTTTGGAATGGAACATTAGAGTATAAATGATTTTATCAACATGAAACGTTTGTATAGTTTTTAAAGGGTTTGGTTTACATTTTATATTTTCAGATAAATTTATTTTCTTATCTCTTTATAAATGTAATGTTACAAAAGGAAATTTAGGTCTTTTAACTATGAGTTCTAAAAGATAGAGAACAAAACCTCTGGTAACGAGATTTGGACATATTCGAAATAAAAGTTTTTAAGGCATGATTATTGTGATATCTTTTTGTAAATAACCTTTGTTATCCGAACCCCCCTTATAGGATAAACAATTGTTATAATTATAAAGAAATTAATTAGACAAATTCGACCTGACCAGTAAAGGAATAAAAACGTCTTAGGGAAAAGTAAAAATCGGTGAAAAGTTTAACAACTGACCTGTCCTGACCAGGTTAACAATTTATTCTTTCAGTGACACTTTAAAAGTTATGAAAATAAAATATTTTCTCTGTTTGAAAAATATGTTGATTTCAAAAGGGTATCATCACTCGTTTCATGCTTTAGATTCAAGGTCTTTTACTTTTATTTCGAAACTATATTCTGATATTACAGAACCCAGTAAGATAATTTTAAAGGCTTATGCAAACCTTTTTGAAGTTTATATTGATATTTATATTAAAGGGTTTCAACAGGCGAAAATGAGTAGTCTTTCACTAAGATAATGTCAGATCCAAGGTTTCACAAAAGACACCTCGAAACATCAAGAATTGGAATTGGAAACTCTCCAACACCCACTATAATCTCCAGATATTGAATCTTCTGATTTTATGTTTTAGTCTTTGCACAATACTTTGAGTGGTAAGACGTTTAATTCTGATGAAGATGTCGAAGCATATCTGTTGAACCTTTTCCAAGGAAAATCAAGAAGCTTCTATCAATATGCGTTTGTATAGCTTGTAGAATGTTGGAAAATATTTGTATAGAGGAATGGTGATTATATAATTAATTAATAAAGTTATTTTATTTATTTATTTAAAAATCCGACCAGAATTTTTTGTAATGATGCTAGATATCACAGAGTCCGATAGTATTCATAACTTCATGGTTCGGCTTATGAGGTAGCAAAGTACTCAAACAAGGTGTATCATTTTCAACTCTGGAGTTCCTATACCCGAAGTATTTATTACCAATTAGTGCGGTTCATACTAAGAACGATCATCATTATTCGTTAAGACAGTCGAAAACCAGTCGGCGATATATCCACTTATTATCCGATTTCAGTGAAATTGATACAATTATCTCCGAACTTTGACATTCTGGTACTAGTAGATTGTTTATGACTGTCAACACTCATAAAGATTCATATATAAATGAAAGCACTTATAAAATTATAATAAAAGTGTTTCAAAATAATAAAAAGGAGAAGCTTTTAATTGATCGTGTCTCATGAAATATGACATCAAATTTTCCAAATTATGTTAACCATGTTGTCCAATGGTTAAACATTGTGATCCTGTAGTCAAAGATTATGGTCCTATCTGATCCTTTTGTATCTAACAAATAATAACGCAATATTGCCATCTATTTCACAGCTTCACAGTTGCATCATGAAATAGTTTTTTCTGAACATCTCTTTCTTTTCTGTGATTCGTGGAATCTTATTGTTGGTCTGGCATTGGAGATTTCTCGGATTTTCTGCAAATTAGAATTTTACAGACATTTTATTGCTGTCTCCACCGTTATGTTTTCCTCATTAAAAAGAAAAATATTCCACACTTTTTATCTTCAGATTTCATTGAAAGATTATTCATATTTTAATCAATCAATTCCATGCGTGAATCAGTTTTTTTATGTCCAACGCTATCCGAAAAATTTTATTTTAAACTTAAAATTATTACTCAAAATTTTGGACCGTTTTACATCACAGGAACTGTATTTATGTATTGTTTGTATTTTAAATGGAAAAGTTACAATTTAATGAAAAGAAACCCTTGAGACAAGACGTTTATCAGATTATTATTATTATTATTATTATTATTATTATTATTATTATTATTATTATTATTATTATTATTATTATTATTATTATGACTTATCAACAAAATTCAGAAGAAAACCGTTCATAAACTTCCTAATTCTTCATCCAAATTACGAAATGTTCATTAAAGATCATTCTTCTTTTCTATTGGTTGAAATCATTAACAAAACAATTTAATTTTTTTCAAATAAAATTCAACCAATTATCAAACAGTTAAATCAAAATTAAATAATCAAATTTAATTAATTATAATAAATTGAAATTTGTACAAAGAATTATAGAATAATACAGATTATTAAAATTAAATTTATTAAAATATATCAAATTTAGTAAGACGTCAATTCATGAAAATATTAAAATATCTCAAATCTTTTGAAGATTAAACATAACGTTTTTCAAGAGAAAATAAAATTTCATTCATTTGAACGACTTCAGACCTTTGGACCAAAACGAAGTTTATTTTGATTTACATTGTAATGTAGACTCGGGTCGTTAAGAACGCGGTGCTGCAGACACTGAAAAAAGTAAAAAATCGCATAAAATGCAGAAATCCATTACAGAATCTAATATATTATCAAAGTCGACCGATTTGATTCATATATGTCAGAACAAAATTAAAAAATGGGAGATAAAGGAATAAAAAACAGATATAACCACTTAGACTAAGGGAAATATTTGATTATGATCTGTAAAATAGAAAAATATTTAAAAGAAGTACCTTGTTCTGCTTTTTTTACATTTTTAGATTTATTATAATCGGAGATTATTTGCTTTAGGGGAAAAAGAAAAAAAGTTTTAAATGGGAAATATTTATTAAGAATTTTTAATAACGACAATACAGATGGGTTCAGGATCTGATTTTTATGCCATTTTTACATTTTTGTAACAGTGGAAGAATGAAAACTTTTTCAAGTTAAACTTCAGAAATATTTTTTAGAGAAAGTGATACCTATCAGATTAACAAATACGTGATTGGGTATTTTAATATCATATTTGAAAGTTTCTTTAATTAATATATAAGTAATCGTTATTATTTGATTTGATTTTTAAATTTATAAAATATTTATTACATTATGCCTAATAACTTTAAAATTTCTTGTCTAAAATTATGGATTTGACAAAGTTATATTCGGTATTGCATGCTCTTCCAGTTTAAGAGCGGTTTCAACACAACGGTTGCGACCTTGGAGATTTGTGCTATATTTCCAGATTCCATTAGGTTACGTCAGATGTAAAAAGTATGCAGGAGGTAATTTTGATTTGGAGGACCAACACAGATTAGAAACTCCAACCGTATATAATGACATGTTTGCGACCAGACATCGAAGCGAATCCATCGTCAAACTGCATATGATTTGTCCGAGACATATGGTTGGGATCAGAAAACCATTTGAAATCATCTAAAAGGCATTGAGAAGATCAGCAAACTGAGTGTTTGAGTCCAGTGCACATTGACAAACGAAAATTGAATTCAAAGAACTACAATTTGTGATGCACTACTCTCCAATGATAAACTGATAATTTCTTGATCGATTGATAACTGGAAATGAGCAATGGATTTTCTACATCAACTAAAATAAAGATAGGCAATAGTTAAATCCTAACCAAGCCCACTTCGCACTACAAAAAATCTATTTCCGATCTGAACTACCAAACATCTGAAAAAAGGGAAAATTTATTAATTAAATAAATAATAATTATTATTATTATTCCGCCTCAATATATCTTTTTTTATTATAATAAAATTGTGATCCCGATTTTGTGAATTTGGAATCAAATATTTTTATTTCGTTTTTAAGTAATTTAATGATATTTTCTGATAAGTGTAACAATAAATCATTTCTGAATTCCGAGGTACATCTTCGGTTTAATAAATAAACAAATATGTACCAGTTTGGGATTTTTTCTTATAACAACATAAATAACACTTTTATATGAAATACAGATCCTCAGATAATAAATATTACCACCACTTAATCTATTTTACATGACACAATTTTATGTATAACCTGATGTCTTTTTCATGCAGCTAATTCTTGGAGGTCTCCTTTCACAGATGTTCAGTTTCATTAAGGTTTTTTAATTCTCAACCTAATGAAATGTTACTTAATTCAATGGGATGGTTCATATATCATTTTTGTATAGTGTAAAATTGTTACTTCATTGTAAAATAATCTGGTGACCGACCTTAATTTGCTCTTTTCCATTATATTATAATGTTGTCGTACTGCTTTTTATTCTTATGATTCCAGCCTTTTTATTCTAATTAATAAACTTATCACTATACTGTTTTTATTTTTCATGAAGTATTCCGAATATTACTTGTTGATATCAACAAAATGTATTTTTCTTCTGAAAATTTCCTTTATCTTTTCCTTACTTGTTTCAACTTTTAAACTTCATCTATAATCCTTTATAAATATCAGGAAAATGAAATATAACATTGAGATTATCCCAAAGTATTACACAAGTCTACTTGAATTTTATACCAAAGATATAAATATACGTATCTTATGTAACTTGATGCGTAGATTTCCAATATGTAAATAGTTTTTTTCTATCACACCAGGATTTTTTTAATATAGATAAAAATTGCGCAACGATTACACAATGTTTTAAAAAAATTATCTTTTCTGAACCATCTACCCATAAAATATTACAGTTCTGCTTGTTTAAATAATTACTCTAAATACTTGATTTTTAAAATATCATAATAAATGTATAATAAATAATAAAAATTAAAAATTAATAATAATAATTAATAAATAATAATAACAATTAATAAATAATAATAATAAATAATAAATAATAATAATAATAATTAATTAATAATAATAAATAATAATGACTGGTGAAACGTTGAAGTCTTTTTTACTTTCCAGAAAATAAATTTTTTATTAGAGATTTATTAATCTATTAAATATCCCAATAAAATGTAGAGTGATGTATCGAGAATTTCATTAAAAACCTTTGTATTGACCTTTATACGGATAAGTTTTTGAAGAGTCAGGTTTTATGAGAAGTGAATGACTGAATGAATGATTACAATTGGAAATAATTTTTATTAAAAAACCTTCGTATTGTCTTTTAATATGAACATCGACCTTTTCACATTATGGGAGGTATTTATTCATTTTTGAGTAAGAACATTTTTTGACCTCTTTAAGAGCAGAAATGATAAAACAATCCATCCACGTTAGAATAAGATTCTTTCCAAGCTTTGATGTAATTCGAGGAATAATGAAATCTATTACTTCCCATGAAATTATATAAATAATCATCGTTTAAACACGGTAACATGATTTTGTTTAAACTTATAAGTATTGACAAAAAATTATCTTGATTCTCGTATCATTAAAGAGATCACCATTAACAAATTATCAATATTTATATATAATAAATCACATTTAATGAAATTTATCGGAACTTTTCATCTCGACCACCATGATTAAATTTAAATAAACATAAAAAACTGTATATTATATTTATTATTCAATTAAACAATTAATTATATTTTTGATGATTATATTACCATGAATATTATTGATTAAAAAAACTCCTCAACATAAAAATATAAATAAATAAATCAGGCAAATATCAAAGTTATCCTTTTGAAGCTAAATGTGTTCGTTATTGGCTGCCAACGTTATGTGAGTCTTACTGATCTCTTTCCGACAGTTTTTGATTGTTCAACTCCAAGTCTCAAAACGTTTTTTCATCGGTCATCAAAGAAAATGTTGTGCAATTTTCCCCTTTGGCTGTTGACATATAAAAAAATAAATAAATATCAAACAGGAGAAAGTCAAATTCCGTCACTAAAAGTAAAACTTTTGCCTCATCCAACCATATTATTATTATAATTAACAAAAGATTGTTTTTATAGTTGTAATTCATTTAAAGTAAATTATAAAAATAAAATCAAATTAAACCTAAAAAAAAAACAATTAAAAATAAAGTGTCAATAAAAGAGAAATAATTTTAATAACTTAAAATGCTTTATTTCCCATCATCAACTGGTCAATTATCGAATATTCATTAATAAATAAAATAAAAATTTGAACAATTATCGCAACCATCCGCAAAGAATATAAAAACAAGTTCTTCTTTCGATTTTTTATAAATATTTTTCGAAAATAAAAATAAATAAATAACTTCATTCTGAGACTTCCTTAATTGACCAATGCCTTACATCAACTGCGCACATCCAATGAAAATAAAGTTACAGCATCGAAAGATGACTGATTCCTTATAGGTATTTTTATTAAAATAAACCATTAGGCGAAGTTTTTAGAGAAAACAACAACATTCAAAATTCAATAATAATAATAATAATAATAATAATAATAATAATAATAATAATAATAAATTTTCAAAACCTATTTTAAGAACATAAGCATTATTAATTGAGAATTAAACAGCGCTTGATGTACTTATTATTAAATCTTTGGATGAGCTTTCTTATTCATTTATTAACTTATTATTATTATTATTATTATTATTATTATTATTATTATTATTATTATTATTATTATTATTATTATTA
>JBBMKC010242754.1:0-10790 GCA_037834085.1 Bipalium vagum
AATAATAATAATAATAATAATAATAATAATAATAATAATAATAATAATAATAAGAATAATAATAATAATAATAATTATAATAATAATAATAAAAAACTAATACAAAGTTTCCGAAATATTTAATTTCTTTTTCAAAATATTATTAATAATAAAAAAAATTAATTAATAATAATAAAAATTATATTATTAATAATAATAAAAACCGAATTAAAAAGATTAAGTGGTATGTTCAATTAAAATTTAAAATTTCCCATAAAATACTCTCATTTCGTCTAAGAAAAGTAATACATGGAGTATTTGTACATGAATATCCAAAATCGTTGTAGCATATTCAAATTTTAAATCGATATTTTCTTGTGAATTTTCGTGAAATATTAAATATTTTGAAAAAGAGGATTAAATATTTCGAAAAAGCCTGTAATAATAATCTCATTTTTAAGTAATTTTATGAGATGCAATTTATATTTTATATTTAGTAGGATTGGCGACATATATGTATTCAATATTATACAATAATTACAATTTTAATAAAATTATTTCACTGTGGTACTGGATTAAGGTACGTTAGAAACCTTGACATGTTTGAAGAATCAATTCATCAGGTAATTGATTCTCTAAGGACAATTTTTTTAAAAATTTCTATTTATTTAATATATTATTATTATTATGATTATTATTACTATTATTATTATTATTTAATTCAAATAAATAATTATTTACTGAATTTAAAAAATTAATTTTAGAAAATATTATCAATGACAAGACCAGAATATATTTTTTTAAAAATAACATCAAAATATCAGCATTTTTATATTCTTTTATTCTATGGCTTTCTTCGTGCTATCCGTAACTTTAATGAAAAAGCACAACACGCATAAATATATTACATATAATATGTATTCAGTTAAATAAATGAATTTATTTTATTGTAGTCGGCAAAACAGCTTTTGTTTGACATTTCGATCCTCATATAAGGATATCTTATTTCACATTGTCAGGTTGATTTTGTGAAATATATTTAAGCAACTTTGATAGTTTTGGCATCTGTTTTATGATGATAGAAATCAATTGTGTCTTACTCTTCATTTGGCCAACCCAATAAAACTGTATTGCAAAGACGACAGTTCCCCGGAACCAAGAAGTATTTATCTAATATATTTCCTTTTTATTATTACCAACATCCCTCAGTATAAATTATAGGACACAGTTATATATAAATATACTAATATTCTTTAATCACATCTTTACACTTCTACTCTATTTTTTGCTACTGGGAGTGTTATCTCTTTATTTTCATCATCAATCCATAATTAAGTACTATCTGGTATTGATTTGCTATTATTCTCGTACGATGTTGAATTAGGTTTGGGCGGGGTCTCTAAGTACCGGTAATTCATATAAAGGTGGAATACGTTAGATAATTCAAGTAGTGATAAGGAATATATACTCTTTATTTTGCTTTCTTCTTTTACAAAGAATCATGAAAAGTAAAAGTACTTTGATCTTACACAGATGAATATGGAAATTGGACAACCAGCGATTGAGTTCAGAGATCATTTGATATGTTCTCTATAACGATTAAAATATGAAATATTATTTAATAAAACTTTTGAAGTATCCGATATCTCTAATTCGCATTCCTTTTATAAGAAGCGTAGTCGCATCATGGGAATTTTTAATATACATATACATATCATATGTATATCATATGTGTATATCACATGTATACTATTTCAATGGGGTAGGTGTATAAATATTATAATGCTTGAGGCTTAAATATTAGTAATATATTATAATAATTTATATAAGAGAATTAAATAATATTTTTAAATTTTTGCTAATTTATATATATCTATACAGCAAAATTTAAAGGTCAAAGTTTCCAATCACATTGTTAATAATAGAAAACAGGAAACACGAGATCATGTAAAAATAAAATGTTTTTTCGTACATATTATTATAATCGATCTTGATTTTTGTTTTTATTGTTACACTATCCCTTTTTAACCCGAAGGGAATTTTTAAAGAATTAATTTGAATAAACGAGGTCTGACTGTATACGCAATTTAAATGTTTTATGTAAATTTATATTAATATCGATTTTTCCTTGAATATTCATATTTGTGATGTGAGAAAATAAATTTTTGAAAAAAAACTTCAACTCCTGTTAATGTCAATCCCAACTCATTTGCGAAATATGAATCGAAATTGTTGGTCTAACTGATTTTTCCGATAATGGTATTCCTTCTAAGCCGTTGTTTATAAAGTGTGGCCTTTTCAAAAAACAGGAAATTTATTTTAAAATGTACTAAAAGAAAAAAACCAATCCTTTTATTATTCTGTTGGCAAATATCTCTTTTGGCTGGATTTAGAAAGCACTTATTAAGCCAAATCTGTTATTGCCTATTTCAGAGAAAAATATTAATTGTAAAGGAGAAGCATATTAACCAACAAAACATCCCGAAAGTCAGATTGAAGACTTTTGCAGTGTTTTTAAAGGATTAGTAAACAAGAATACTTAGGAAGTTATCAATGTCAAACAATTGCATAGAAGGATCAAATAATTTTATGTACAAAAGTTAGATTTTAATATTTTTTAATGCCTGGAACAGGACGTTCGAATCTGGCTCTATTTTATAAGGAAATCTGGTGATATTGAAAAAAATTGTTTGTAGAATAAATATAATAAATAAAACCTTATTCGTTCAATTTATTAAGCATCTTAACAAAAACTTTTTTCATATAATAATGAAGTTGAAATCTGTCCCATTTTTGGTCATCTCCCTTTACAATCTGTATCCCTCACTTTTTATCTAATCAAAATAATAATAAATTTAATATATTTTGCTTTTTATGCTCAGGTATATATATTACTGATCCAAATGAAGAATAATTTCTTCACCTTCCTTTTTTCAGCTGTTAAAGGATTTTGGAATAATGTGTTATTGTTAATTGATTAATGAGTTAATGAGTTAATGACAAAATCCCCAATATCAAAAACGGTTTGGTCCACCAATTAAGAGAATAAAAGGAGAAATGATTTACATTTGTTCTACTAAAACATGAGTATCAATAAACATTCAGATTAGATAAAAACAGATTTCAAGTGTGAGTTGAGTTAATTAATATATTCAGAAATGGATTGCATTCTTTTTCTACTTTCCCTTCGAAATATTAAAGCTATTATTATTCCTCCTAAATATTATTATTATGTACTTTTATCAAGTAAAAGTACGTTTACGATTATATATGATTTTCATAAGAAAAAGAGATACCATATGAATGTCATTGAGAATGGGGAAACTATTAAATAATTTTTTCTTCAATCTTTTTTATCTCCCTAAAACACCTTCGCAGCTAATTCAGTATTATACATTGAATAATTATCATAATTAAGATATAATTGTTTTTAAATATTAAATATAGGCACTATTATTTTATGAGAAGGCATTAATCTTATAAATATAAAACTTAGTTTATTCTCAAAATTTCTCTAACGAAAAAATTAATTTATTATAAAAATCATTTCAAAATAATATTTTTTAGTTTTATTAAATTGAACTACCAATAAAAAAATTGATTATTTTAATATACGTATCAAATAATAACAGAAATAACGAAGTCAACTAAACATTATTTTTAGCAATACATATACATTTATAGGTTTCATTTCTCAATATAAGCGCCGATCACATTGACGTAATTTTACCACGAGTCAATGAAAATATCAAAGCCTATTTCTAAATAAATTTGATTCTTCTTCATGAGAAATTTCGTCACGTTATCCTTCATATCAACTTTTGAAACAAATTGATGTTCTCGCATGTTTCTTCAGATGATTGAAAAAAAACCACTTTTTGCTTCCTTCGTGTGAAAATAATGTCGTTATCATGGAACAATAAAAGTTCTTGGCTGTGTGGCTTGAGTTGGGTGCATCGAGTTTCAAGTATGAGATCACTGTAGTAATCAAAATTCTGAGATGTAAGACCTTGAACAGCTACTCACTTTTGAAAACGCATTCCTTTGACTGTTTTTTAGAGTAAAGAAAGGTAGAGTCCAATGGTGTCTCGTCTTTGTTTATTATATTCAATAAAAAATCTTTTCCAACTGCATCCAGAAGAAGATGCTTTTCACAGGTATGTTTTGTTTAGCTATCACGGCAGGTATAACAATTTCTTCGCGAACCTATTATATAACTTTCGGATTCCGTTTCTCTAGAAACAGCTCGACTGTTTTTTACATACATTTAGCCTCTGAGAACACTGCATTTGAGTAATTTTTCAGTCATTTGTCACAATATCTTTTAATTCAATAAATTTAACAGGTTAAGATCAACGATGAAATGAAGAGATACAGCGGTACGGGAGAGCACGAAAAACGTCTAACAACGAGAATTATAGCTACAAAATATAATGATTTTCAGAATTTTATTGTCAGCCTGTCTACCATAAAACACAAGCTAAACAGTTTTGGCCTGTATGGTGGAGTAGCTGAAAAACCTGTATTAAGAAAAGCTAATTAAGCAAAAGGACTGAAATGAACCATCAAACACTGAGATTGGACATTTGACCAATGAAAAATGGTCCTATAGATAGATGAATAGTACTTCCAGATTTTCGATTCTTCTTGTAGAACGTTCGATAGAAGATTTGCTGCAGAAAGATATAAGGAAGATTGTTTGGTGTGTACAATGAAGTTTGGAATTGATTCTGTTAGTATTTGAGTATTCTTTGGAGGAGAAAATGTTGGTCGAATGCACAAAATAGAAGGAACCATAACAAAAGAGGAATATTTTTGGAAGAGATGGTTATGTCATGTGGGAGACAATCATTTCAAGAGAAATATGTATTTATGCTTCGACAATGATCCAAAACATATCAGCAAAATATGCAAAACCTACTTGGAGGAGTTAGAACAGCAAAATATCCTCCAACTAATAAGAATGGCCTCCTCAATCGCCAGATTGTAACTTTATTGAATTACTGTGGGATAAATTGGACAAAGAAATTAGCAACAACAGTTATCTTCAGCAAAAAGTTTTTTGAGGCACCACAAGTACAATAGATTGCAATATCACCAGAAAATCTATGGAAATTGCTCAACAGTGGCCGTAGATTTGTGTAGCTTTTATTAAAAATCACGTAGGTTACTATGATGAATGTTATATATGATATTAAATAAATATTTTTTCTTTTTAGTTCGAAGAAATATGAAAAGGATTGTCAAGTTTTATAAATAGATTAACTGTAAAACTTTTTTCATAAGTTAAGTCTTTTATTTATGATATATTTTAAAATGCAAGTACCTGTCTAATACTTTTTATCGGTAATATATAATATTAAGTTTTTATTGGTAAACTTAGTTCTGTACAAGCTTAGTCAGTGCTTAATGAACAAGAAAGTCCAATATAAAAAATATAATAAAAATGAAATATAAAATCCAAAGTAAAACCGAAAATCAAAACGAACATTGAATAATTGTCATTTAATACTCTTTTTAATGAGATATTGTCTATTTGAATTTCAATAATGCTGGTGACAATGTATATGAATATTATTCTTTAGTATAAATCTGTGGTATGAATTATATGGATGTAATTATTGTCAATATTTCTGGAAATTTTTAGCTCTAAATCTTCAGCCAACAAACCAATGTAAATCATTTGTAGAGTTATTCACAAGTTTAAAAACCGCTTTTCTCTCTCATTAAAACAACAAAAAATATCAATATATACATTCAAAAAATATCTTTATTTAATAATAATTTTATTGTTTCATAGTTTTAGTTAAAAAGTGAAAATCAATAGGAAGTTCGATAAAAATTTGTAGTTAATGAAAATCTTTGTAATACCTTCAGAAACATGGAAAGGACTCTTATTTTTACAAATTTTTAAGCGTCATAAAAATATTTATTAATAATATTTTACAAAATATAGAAAAGATATTATACGGTTTGTGACTTGAGAAAGGTGACTAGTGATAATGAAAACAATAGTCGTTGGATCTGGTTAGAGAATTATTTTATGCGTGTGTGCTATCTGGTTATCATCATTACAATTTCAGGCGATAGTGCTTCTTGTTCGCTCATTTCAAACAGACATTTATTTTATTGGGTTGCCTATAAGCTACTTTCCTTTTTAAAATTGATTAAGATTTTGGTCTGTTAATAAACTGGAGTTTCATGTTATGAAGAATGATGTCACACTAGTAACCTCATTAATCGTTTCTCAAATAGAGTATTTTGTAAACCGAGTATTTTCCCGAATACTGTCTTGTACATAACAAATTTTTAAGAACATAATGAAATTGATCTCCATAGTTTAACGATGGTCGTTAATAAAATACTGTTATTGGAAACATGTGAACAAGTTACATATTGCTGGTTTTGTTGGTGGTTTTCTAATTTTGAAATATTTTATATATTCTCTCTGAGTTAGAATAATTTTAAAACTTGTCTTGGTAAAATAATTCGATAATTTTTCCACATTAAATTTCCAAGAATTAAAGCTTATTAATCTTTAAAAGAATTCAATTTTTCATTAAACATTAATGTTCAATTTATAAATAGAAAAGTGACTTATGGGCCACCCTTTAAAAAATCAATGGAACAAATAGCAAACATCAGTATTTTAAATTTGGATAAAAGTGTAACAGAAACATCGCAGATGAATAAAACTGTTTATTTTGAAAATGTCACGAATAGTTTGTTTTGTTGAACTTAAATAACAAAGAATGAAGATCAGATTATGAAAAATACTGAAAAAATGTCATAAAATCCGATGAAAATTCAAAATGATGTAATTATTTTTTCATCATTTTGTCCACCATGATTTATTCTTGAAGGTCAAACAGTGTATTCAATCTTCCAGGTCTGTAATATTATTTTTTCTATATTTTATTAAATATCAAACAAGACTCTAACCAGAGATTCTTATGATAAGTAATATATTCTTCTTTCAGATAATCTTCAAAGCAGCAAGATTCATATTGACCTTGACCGTTTCACTTAATAAAAACGACTTGTTATTTCTTTCCTTATTATTGACTCTAACCTCGATTAACATAATTTATTCACTTTTTATAAGTTTAGCAGTAATTATTTATAAAATAATTTTTTGTCAAAAATTTATTTTTATATTATTTTAAAAATGTGATAATAATTATTTTTAATATAAATATTCCATATTAAAATCAATATTCCCTACCCAACCTGGAAATATAAAACAAATAAAAATTAAAAATTAATAAAATTTTTCTTTTATATATTTTCAAATTAAAAATAAAACTTAATTAATTTTTTCTTTAAATTTACTGAAATATTAATTTAAGAAAATATTAACCATTCAGTGTAAACAGAAATTAAATGGTAGAAAATATATCAAAGTAGGATTATAATAAATAAAAACGTTTAATTTCCAAATTGTTTGTTCAAAAACTTATCGTTCACTATGTATATTAAAAAATAATGTATAAATTGAAATAAGATTATGGACACTTCCTAGACATAAAAACTTAATTACTTTTTATATATTGTCTCACATGTATTTAACGCTCAGTAATCTGCATTTGTTGGACATTTTTTTCAATTGAAATGGACATAGAAAAATTTTTATATTATTTATTTTTGAACTGAGTTCTACAACATTTCAATGGACGATGTTATTCAATTATTTTCCCATTCTTTTTCACAAGAATAGGATAGCTTATGTAATAAAATAAACATTGACCTTTTTTCTTAGTCCCGTAGATTTGTCAGAAAATAAGGTAAACTCTCAATAATAATAATAATGATAAATAATAATAATAATAGTAATAATATAATACTAATAAAATAATAATAATAATTTTTAATGTTCTTGCTCCAATTATTTAAAAGTTGAAAAAAAAATATTTAAATTGAAATATCATTAAATCTTGTTAGGAAAATATACAAAAAAACTTAGTTAAATTAAAGATAAATTATCTTTCCAATTTATTTCCATTATATTTTTAAGAATTTTTTATTATTAATTAATCTAAAAATCATTTTTATTTTGTTGAAATTTAAAGATATCAAATTAAAGATATTATCAATAATTATTGGTTTGGAAAATAATTCGTGTGCTTTTTAATGGTGAAATTTCGACAGTCTTTTCACAAAATATTTACTGAATTGTTGTTTAAATAATGAAATTCTTGTGCGTAATTTGAATTAACAATATGGAATTTGAAATTATAGATCTTTGACATATATTTGGCTCTGTTACATTACTTACATTATATTACTTTGGAGTGGCAAAAGAGTCTTTTAGGAACATTGAATAATATAAAAATACGATGGGGGTTCAATAATTAAAGACACAAATTAATATAGAAAATAAAACACTTTATTTTATCAATGTGTGTTGTGATCTTTTCAATATAATCTCCATAAACATGTATACATTTGTCCCATTTGTGAATAATTTAATTTAGAGCCGCTACAAAAAAAGATTTGTCTTGACATCGGAGCCATTTGATCATAGTTTCTTTGACATGATTATTTTCAATAAACTTCTGACCTCGTAAGTGATCTTTGAATGGACCAAACAAATTAAAATCAGCCGGACTATGGCTGTATGGAGGATGAAGCAATAGTACCCAATGTAATTTATCAATGTTTTCTCGAGTTTTCTGACCCGTATGAGGCCTTGCATTACCTTGATGTCCCGCGTTGATATCCGGGGCTTTTTGTCAATATTTCTGTCTTCACTTTGTTTATGAGCATGTCACAGTATGTGCGATTTATTGTCGACTGATCTTCTAGAAAATCGACAAAAGTCGAGCCAATTAAATCCAAAAAGATTTTCATCATGACTTTCCCTGCTGATGGTTGGATTCGAAACTTTTTCTTGACTGTGCTAATCCAATACAGGGTGTAACATCAATATCAAAACAATAATTTGTTTAATATATATTTATTCGAGCGCAGATAAATAGATCACAATATTTGATATTGTAAACCACTTATGTCGATCAAAGCTTCTGTTGATCAAAATTAAGCATCTTCATTATCCAAACATGTTGATTCTTTTCCGATATAAAGAATTTCACATAGGATCAAAAGTCGATGGCTTTGCACATCAAATTTGTTGTCTCCATACTTCTTTACACGGATTTAAAATTGATTCACCTCCTTACATCATTAGTCTGGAGACCTGGGTGAATCAATTGATTGATGAAAAAGCTGGCAGAAGATCTTTTCTGTTACATCAGAACTTAGATCCCTGTCACTCAACAACCAAAACACAAAAATGAGTTAGAAACAATTTTTTTACGACCATGACAATTCCAACTTATGACCACTTTGCTCACCAAATGTAAATAGTGAACTTGAGCAATTTCGTTTCGGGCGTTGCTGAGGTGACAGACATCAATATAACACAGATGATTCCTTTGTGGGCTGCTCGTAAGTGATGCTGTGCTTAAAATTAACAAAGACCAATAGATCAAGGCATACAAACATTTGGGATACCGTGTTGAAGCAATAATTGACACTAAAGACGGATTGATTACATAAATAGTTTGTACTTTTTAAACTCGTAACTTGCTTACAGAAAATTGCGAAAATTTTTTATAATTTCCGCGAAAAATATAAATTAATTCTAAAATCAAACTTTTTTTTCTATTTGTAGACACATCAGACATATTAACGTTATTATTATTATCATTATTATTATTGTTATTATTATTATACTATTATATTTATAAAATATCCGTTTACTTTATTTATTTATTTTTCGCCTAATATTCTCTCTAATCTTATTCTATTATTATAATATTCAATTCCATAATAATTATTTAAATTTTATTAAATTAAAATATATTTAAACAAACAGAAAAAAAGTAAAACAAGGGAAAAGTTTTTTTTAGAAATATATATTCCGTTTAGTTTCATATTCGAAAACATTTTATTAAATTAAAGAAATATGTACCGGGAATGGTTTGACAAAAACCCTAGGAATAAACTGAATCAGTTTTCAACTGTAGAAAGGAGAAAAATTTTAAAGAAGAAAAAAGACAAAATCTTTCGTGATATTTTATATTTTACTTAGTTAATAATTCAATACTTGCACTTTTGCGGGATACGATGACAAATTAAAACAAATAATTTTTAATTTGTGAAACCAATGGACTCACAAGAGCAAAGATTATCAAATAACTCTTGAAACTTTTATGTAGAACAACTTGAATAAATTCAATCGATATTGCAAATAAAACGGATTTAATTCTGTTACAATTTACCACAATTACGATATTTTCCTTTTTCCTTTTTGCATATTCCATTGTTAAATATCTTCACCCATTGACAATTATTTCCAAAGAAATATTAAATGAATATCTCTTCCAATTTATCATTCCTCTTTGTTAAATATTGTTTTAATGTGATCTTATCAGAGGATTTTTTCTTAAGTGGTGGCAAAAGACTGTCCCACTTATATCAAGTTGATAATTGAGAATTTTATTCTTTTTACACATTTTTACATTTTTTACAAGTGTTTTGCGTTTATTTTTCAAGTTTAACTTAATAACAACGACAGATGTGAAAGTAAGACACCTTTGCTATGGTTCAGTGAGATTGCTTTTTGGTCCAATCCTCTTTTTTCATATTATTTCCTAATTAAAAACATACAATAAAAATATTGTTATCATAATATTTCTTAAGTTATTTTTATCGTTTTGTTTACCGATTTTGAATAAAAAAAAATAAAATAATAATAATAATAATAATAATAATAATAATAATAATAATAATAATAATAATAATAATAA
>JBBMKC010242765.1:0-10788 GCA_037834085.1 Bipalium vagum
GCATAAAAATTGGATCACAAAAAATAAAAATAAAAATGTTTTATGTTTTAGTTTATGCACATTGGATCACCGAATTAAAATTGTCTTTTTGTTGACCCTTTGCCTGGGAGTCTTTGCCTGGAAGTCTTTGCTGAGAGTCTTTGCCTGGAAGTCCCCACAAATCGATTGAATTTTAAATTATTGGTATGTCTCACAATTTTATCCTATTTTTGATCAGACTTGTTTGTTAGACAAAATAAAGTCGATTTTAAATAAAATAAATAAATACTCAGGCTGAGAATCATATAATTTTTTACTTTCCAATCTCTTTTTTCGTTTTTGTTCTTACTTTACACGTTAAGTAGGGCAGTGAGTTACATTGTTTTTCCAAATCGAGGACCTCTGAGCCTAGAAGAGAGAGAACTTTTTAACCCTAAATAAAACTTAACCCTAAAAACAGAAACTATATAGAAATCCACCAAGGACGATTATCCGCATTCGTAAAATCCCTCTTTAATATAAAATATAATTTTGAAAAAATTGAGTTCGATTTAGTCATTTCTGTTCGATTTAAACCTTATTAATTAAACGCTTCTAACAGCAATAATAAAAGCAAATTTCGGCGTTAAATCCTAATAACAATTATTTTAAGCTCCACCTTTATAAATTAGGATCTTAATAGTTCTATGCAACGAAGTCTGATTATCTTTAAACTTTATAACAATAAAATGTGAGACAGTAATTCCTCAAACAAAATATTTAATCAAAAGAGATGGCTAAAAAAATTTAATTTCATAAATGAAACCTGAGATTCGTTTCAAATTATATTGTCAATAATTATTGGTAATTGATAATTTTTAATTTCAAAGAGCAGAAATTCAAAAATGACTACGGTTGCCAAACATCCTTTTGAAAAGCGATACGATGCAGAATCTGATCTACGAACGGCTTTCGCCAAATATGCTAAGACTCGGAGAGGATTGGGTACAATCACTTATGAACAAATAGAAAAAATCCTGAAACGCTGTGGCCTTTACGTTCCACCCGCTTTGACCGAAAGCACTTTGAAGCGTGAATTTGTAAAATTTTATGGTGGTGATCTCAATCAGGAATTGGACTTTCCAAAATTTGACAAATTTGTAATTGACGTTATTTCAAAAATGTTTGCCAAAGCAAAGAATATTGAGCACCAACAGGGTTATGACGAAATTATTGAAACCTTTATTCAGCGCGCACCATCTAATGTCAACGAAAAAATTTAATTCAACCAAATTTCAGAACATTTTATTTAGTTTCTTCGTTTTGTGAAATAATAATTTTCGCACTTTTCCATAAAATAAAATTGATTGCAACTAAAATGGTTCACTTGGTTTAATATAAATGTGAATGTTAACATATTTTTAAAGAAATATTAACTCATTAAATAAGTTTCAGTTCAACTCTCCCACCTGCGTACTCGAAAAAGTCGAACGTGTTTTGTAAATTTGTATGTTTTCAATTTAAATTAACAAAGGAATTTTGAATAATATTTGAAAAATTTCTCTCTTCAGTCTGACAAATTTTTAATTCATACAATTTATCTGTGACCTTTGAAAATTTCAAATATTCCTTTTCCTGTTTCGACAGTTTGCTTAAATACGCTGTTTATCCTAAACGAATTTTCAAGTTAATAGTAGAGAACTATTAAATTTTTAATAAAAATGAGATCATCTTATTGTACATTAAATCGAGCGATCATCATCTTGTTATTTCTATTCCAACTGAATTAATGGTTGGACTTCGATATCACTACAGGTCTTTTGTCAAGGTTATTTTAATATTTCTTATGTTTCACATTTTTTTAGAATCCAGACTTTCAGAGTGATATTTTTTAATTAGCGGAGCGTTTCATGGGAGCGCAGCGAGCTTAATAACGACCACTTTCGTCAAATCTAATTAACAAACAATATTTACAAAAGTAAAGCTAAAAAATGATATTACTTTGAAATTAAATTAATCATTTAAAAAAATGCTGTATCGAAAGAAATCCCAATTCAAGATTCTGAAATTTCCATTTCCAAACATGATTGGTCCACCTCGAGAGGAAAATTTAACATTGAAACATCCATGCGTTGATGGCAAGATTATACTCGAACAAATTCATTGGCGAAAAGTCGATGATCTCACAGCCTTTGAAACTGACATCAAAATTCTAGAATAGAAGCGTTACGATGAACTCATATAACAGACGTCTAATGTTTGTTTTAACATTTCCGGTCTTCTAAGAATATAACTGTAATAGGTAAAGCCAATAATAATTGAGCAATCTTTAATATTGGTCTGATATTAATGATGGGCATTCATAAAGATTTACTAATAAAAATTGGTTATGTTTAGAACATACTATTAATTATTCTATTATTATATTAATAATATCAATATTAAAACTCCTTTATTTGAATAAAAATATTTATTAGTTTAAACTTTATTTTTATTTCATTATTTAATTATTATTATATATATTTTAATATATTATTATAATTGTACTTGTAATATTTCTTCCACTCATTATCAAAACCTGTTCTTGTTACTTCATAACGGAAGATCATCATTATAAAGAATAATAACCTCCACATTCTCACTGAAACCTTTGATTTTCTTGTCTGCTATCGAATTTCAGTTTTTATTGAACTTTAAATAGTTATTAAATTAATGGAAGCAAATATACATTGTCACAATCATTTTACCAGACTTCTCATTATTAAAGTTAAAAACTAATTAAATTCTATCATACACATTTTGGATCTTGTTAACCTTATTCAATTAACCTTGACCATTTTCAATTATCTGTTTATTATTGGAATGTCCAATAGTTAAGCTTTAATGAGATCAAATAATAGTAATAATAATGAACAATTAAATTATTTATTATTATAATTATTTTAATTCAACTATTGTCATCGCTCTTTCAATTCTTTCCTTACACTCCAAATTTAAGACTTGTTTCAATTACTTCTTGTCGTCTCGATCTAATATTGAAATAATATTTTAAAAAACACTTAAAATTGATAATTCTCAAATCAAATTTTACAATGAAGCTAAGAATTTTTTATTTTGAAATTCAGAATTAATTTTCGTTTTTTATTGTTTTTATATAAAAGTAAACAATTTTGGACCCATCGTGCTAGTCACGTCGAGAATTGTCAGCGCCAGTTTTGTGGACATTAAGAACTTCCATAGCTTCATCAATCTAAAAATATATTGATCAATATTTATTTAATTAATAATATTTAAATATCAATCAATAGTATTTTTCGGAATTAAAAGGTATCATGATGACCACCATTATACACAGACCTTCATAATTAACGCTTCTTCGTGCTCCATCATGTAAACCAATTCTGAATTGTCTAATTCCAGAAACATTCCCGTGATTTTACCGGCATTATCAAAACCAACATGTTTAAACACCAATGGATAAAGCTTGTCTCCTAGCAACTGCTTAGCTTCCAGAGATTCGGCATTAGCAATTTTCGATGTGGTATTTAAATCAATCTGAGTTTGAAGCTCCGTTACTTTCATCTGTTCCGGATTGATTGCAGGTGAAATCTCCGGCATTGGATACGAGATCATGCTATTGGGAGGGCGCCCGTTTGTCACGATATTGTACTGGGGCCTGGATTGGTTCATTTGGACGTTTCCGGTAATCGGTCGAGCTGTCCTGTTTATGAGCGGATCAAATATACCCCGTCTATTGCCAGGCAGTCCTATCATGAGATTTTGACCTGTAGGCATTCCGACAACATTGTTTCTATGTTGCACGTATGGCATATTTTGATTCCATCGATTTGGAACAATATTTCCAGTGCGAGGAACAAACGGACGCTGAGGATTGGGGTTCATCATAAAATTCATCATATTTGGATTGTACACGGCAGAAGGATGCTGATGGAGTCTTTGTTGGAATTGAGAACGCAAATGCGCGACTCGGTCCTCTTTTTTCTGAGCCAATGCCACGTACAGTGGTTTGCTGTCGATGATTTTTCCGTTCATTTCTGTCACAGCCCTGGTAGCTTCCTCCGGTGCTACGAAACAGACAAATCCAAATCCTTTCGAAACGTTGTTTTCTTTGTTCAACATTACTTTGGCACTGGTAATGTTTCCGAAAGCTGAAAATTCTTGTTTGAGCCTCTCGTCATCTATATCGTTTCCTAAATTCTTAATATAGAGATTAACGCCCGACTTGTGTTGTTGCAATCTTTCTTGTCTCATTTTTTCATATTTGGCCTTTAATTCTCGCAATCTTTCGGCTTTTTTCATCGCACGACCAACGTAAATTATCTTATCATCCAAAGGCTTTCCGTTAAACAAACTGACTGCTTGCAGAGCATCTTTGTGTTCTTTAAAACTCACAAATCCAAACCCTTTTGAAACGCCATCCTTGTCCACCATTACTTTAGCACTGACAACATCTCCACACTGCTGAAAGAGGTCACGCAAAGAATTGTCATCTAGACTAGTTCCGAAATTCTTTATGTAACAATTTGTGTAGTCTTTATTGTACGGATTTCGTTGTACTCTTGGAATAAATTTGGCAACATAGACGATTTTATCTCGTATTATTTTTCCATTTATGGCCTGAATTGCCTTTTCAGCGTCTTGTTCACGGTTAAAGTTGACAAAGGCAAATCCTTTAGAAACACCAATTTCATCTGTTTGTACTTTACAAGAAGATATTTCACCAAAATTGGCAAATGTATCATTAATTTCTTTAACAGTGATTGATGGATCGAGATTTTTTATGAAAATATTTCCCACACCCGACCTTCGTGAAGCAGGATCTCTTTGAGACCACATTATACGACATGGTCTACCATGAATATCCTCAAAATTGATATGATCCATAGCACTCTTAGCTAAAGAAAATGATTATAATAAGAATAACATAAATTTACCTTCCTGGTTTGACTGATAATTAACATATGCATAACCAAGAGATTTCCTTGTTACTAAATCCCGACAAACTCGTATAGATAAAATATTTCCATGTGGTTGAAATTTTTCATAAAGAAGTGCTTCAGTTACGTCCGGGTGCAAGTCTCCAACATATAAACTGGAGCAAGGAATCGTTGGATTTGTCATTACTTTTTAAAGTGATGCTGTTTAGCTGTTTAAGGTTTTATGTAAAACTAAGCATTAAAACAATTTTCTATGATACTCATTTACAATATTTAAATTGTATAATTTGAACCTTAATTTTCTATAAAATATTTGATAATTATGTATAAAATAAAAATAAATACTACAGTTTTAATAATAAGAAATCGCAAATAATAAGAAAGAGTTAAAGTACTTAAATTAAAAATACCTTTAGTTAATTTAAGGCTAAGATTTATCACTAACTAGGTTTTGAAATGATATTAATTAATTTATTTATATAATATATGAAGCTCATGAAGAAATAAAGGAATACTGAAAAATGTATTTCGAATATAATAAGTTTTGCAAACTAGATACACTTACGGAAAATAAGGAAATCAGATGTAATATATTAATTTGACAAATCTTAAAAATTTAGAAAAAACTCGCAATTTTATTGTAAAGAAAGTAATGTATTATAAAATAGGTTGATAATGACAGAAGAACGCCATTGCAACCACTTGGGAAACAAATATTAATTTAAATATTAAATTTAATTAAACAAGTAAAAGATTTATAAATAATTTAATAGGAGCTTTAAGTCAGAGTATAACTGGTATACCTCGTATTGATGTTACACATCAGAAGTCTTTTTAAAAGTTGATGGACTCTGTCTGATGAGATCATTTGGTTCTTGTTTAGTATTGATATAACTATTTGTGCAACACTTTTATTCATTCTTTTATTAGATTGATTCTATCACTGTCTGTACTATGAATCAAAAAGGGTCTAATATACAGCGCATGAGTTATTATATAATTCAAAACGTCATATTAAAAGTTTACCTACTATCTACTGTCATCTATCTTAATTTTTGATTATTATTTTTAACTTAAATATCGTTAATACCAGAAACTTTATGCTATAAAATTCATAAATAAATATTATTTATTTATTTATTAAAAAAACACTTTTTGACCATTTCCATCGGAATATTTGATATTTTCATTTAATTTAACTTGATCTTTGGTTTCATATTGCTTCAATTTGGCATTATATTTTGGTTTTTCTTCCCCGAGACTTCGTCATCAGCCTCGTCAGCTCTTTTTTGCCAGGTATTGGCAGAACATTGGAAATGATTAAACAATAAAGAAATGTAATTGTTTTTCTTCGCCAATCTTCAGGTGTGCATAAAAATTAACCGTCTTAACACATGTGGTTTATACTTGTACCTCGAAATAATCAATTAAATATAATTATTTAGTCAATGTTTTACTGTAAAAATAATAAAGATCATTTAACATTCTTTTCTATTATTTAAGTATCTAATTTAAACTATTTTATTTGTTGGAAGTCTTTTATATTTCTGTCCATGTTACGGGTGTTGGATCTATCTTATCGTATCAATTCTGTCGTGCTCACAAATATTGCTTTCAATTAAACTAGACTATGAAAACCAAAAAAAATTTCTAAATCAAAAGTTGAAGATATGAGAAAACCTGTTCCAGCAGATCAGTTCTTTAAGGGCACTAGAAAAGGTATGTATATACATAACCAATTTTCCAGACATTTCAAATAAAATTTTAGAAAAAATTCAGACAAAAATTTTTCAAAGAGAATAAAAATTTTGATAATATGATAAAATATTTAAATTGTAATTAAAAAATTGAATTTTTAATATTAACAGTTCTTTTGAAAACCGAGATTTTTAATAAATTTAAGATATGTTTTGTTGTTATTCCTTACCCGTTTAAAGTTGGAACGTAGGATTCAAATTTGCCATTCAAAAAACAAATATTTTCACCAGTAAACTTATTATTATTTATTATTATATCAGAAAGATATTTAAGAAGGAATTTAATTCTTTCTAGAAAATACTAAAAGAAAAGAGATATTAAAAATATTATGAGATAAATAAACATTTTAACAAGTTATTATTACTTTAGTTGTGTGAAAAACTGTAGCCTAATGGGGAAAATTTTCATAAATGTACCGAAAACCTCAATGCTAAAGTACTGGTTTTATTTATGTTAATAATTAAAAATACCAAAAAGATATCCATTAAAATACCAAATATTTTTTTGTATGTTCAGTAAATTTTAAATTAGTTGATTTTCATTTATAAATCAACATAAATAATATAACAAAAAAGTAATGAAAAGATTAATACTAATTTGATAAAAATAATTACATTGGTGAAAAAATTAATTGAATTTTTTCATCGGAGAATGTTTAAAAAAATCATAAAAATTTTAATAAAAAATAAATTTATGAATACAATTTTTAGATTTCTCAAAAATCCATATCAACTGAGAGAAATTAAAAGCAATAACAATATAGATGGTACTGAAAAGATATAATAAAAAAATTATTTATAAAAAACTCTTTTGAGGAAAATGTTCACTTAGTAACATCTTCGTTGATTTCGTATATTATTCTTTTTATTTTTGGATAACTCCCTTCATCTGTTAATATGGCCTGAAAGTTCATCAAAGGAAAAGAGAAATCAGAGAAGTTGTGAGAATGAAAAAGTGAGTGAGAATGGAGAACAAAGGAGAAAAATGTAACAAGAATTAGACGTCTAGTAAGAGTAAATACTGATAAGAATATCAAGAATATTGAGGGTATAAAATATTAATCATTTTAGAGTAACAAAAAAATAATAATATTAATATAAAAAATTATGATAATAATAATAGTAATGTAAAAAAAATAAAATAATTATTAATATTTCCTAGTTTTTTTTAGATTTCAAGTGACTGAAAAGCGGTTCTATTCTCTTTAAAGACGTGATTTATAAAAATCTACCAACATTTATTGTGAAATTTTTATTTAAAATTTTAACTAACAATATTTTAAAAAACCAAAACTTAATAATTTTTAAAACTTTAAATTAAAAACATTTAATAATCGTCAATTTAGGCGCGAGGTCATTTTTTTAAAAATTCAAACAACCTTATTATTCGAACTACTTATAATCTCCAATAATTATGCCTGGTCTAAGTTTTGTTCTACTGACTTTAAGTCAATATCAAACTTTTTTCATGTATGATGTAGTTTATTTTTAAAAATACTGTGCAATTAGATATTATTATACATAATAATATTAATCTTAATGACCTTAAGGAAATAAGATACCTGCCGCATAAAATTAAAACATATATAAATAAATTTATAATTTTATTATTATTTATAGTATGCACTTTGTAGTCCTGACATTATTGTAGTCATGGACAAGAAATGTGAGCTCTTGAAAGATTGCAACGAACGTGTTGATCTTTTGATCACACATGTTGAGAAAAAAAATGATTTTTCTCATTGATATCAAATGTCCGATGAATATCCTAGAAAATTTCAGGAATTCAGATGAAGACAATTTAGCTAAATATACAGATCTTCGTAATCGACTTCAAGTGTTGAAGCCTGATTACAAAGTTGTATTGCAGACATCCATCATTGGATCTCTAGGATCAGTACCACCAAAAACAGTTGATGTATTGGAGAAAATCAGTGTCCGGAGGTCAAAAATTGGTCCACTTCTCAAGGAATGTGCAGCTTTAAATATTGAATACTCAACAAAGATTTGGCAGTACCATGTTACAGGAATCCTGAAATCTATCTAGAAATGTGATATTCCACAATGTCGACAAAGCTGAGCGAAGAAGGCTGAAGCAAAATTTCACATAAGTGAAGAGCTCTTCTGACAAAGATCCATGCAGACCTACTGTATCCTGAAGAAAAACTCAAAATTATTTTTATTAAATAAATTTTATAGTTATATAGATAAATAGCAAAAATAATTTTTATATAATTGTTATTTCACATTATCTCATTCAATTCTTAATCAAAGCAATTTAACTCATTTTGTATAAGCACAACTTCCATCTTTGTAAATGGTTTTATCCATTTTCAAAATTGCAAAAAAAATTGAAAATTTTGATTATCTTAAAGGAAAAAATTAAATAATAATGATAATAATCAAATTTTATAAGCCATATCGATTTTCCAAACAGAACAAATACACTGAAGATGAAAGGCAACATCATATGCTGATAAATCTCTACAAACAAGAGCAAGAATAACAAGACGCATACCGAGCTACAAAACATTATAAAACCAAGATACCCGTAACTTGATATCTGTTGTTTTCAATATACACATCAATGATCAAGAAAACAATGAAATTAGAAGTACTGAACAAATTTTCAGTATATTTTGTCACTCGCATAAGTCTCAGTTGCAAAACCGACTTCTCGTTCAATTCAGCTTTCAACTTGGTATATCCATTTTATGATAAGAAGAAATTGATCAAAAAACCCAAGAAGGTTTTTCTAAAGATCTACGAAAATCATTTGAAGCTTTCTAAAATACAATGGTTTACAGATAACCAGGAAAAGTTCATAAAGATAGAACAAGTGAAAAGATTTTATATCTTCAAATCTATGATCAACTTTCTCATACTAGGCCTGGAAAATATTTACAACAAAAAAAGCTATATGGTTCTTAAAATAAAGAAGATGGAAGATTTGTTAGCAGTCTGTAATATCATTGAAAACCATGGTCACCAGTTCGATCCGAGAACTGCAATCAATGAAGTAATTGAGAAGAGAAATAAGGAACTCTTTACATATACGATAGCAATGGTAGAAGAACTGAGTACACAGAGCTCCTGTTTGAAGAGGAATGATCATAGAGAAAATGATTGTGAAGATTTGGAAAAGGTCATGTCCGATGTTTCTGCTGATATTAATTGGCAAGAGAAAGTGACATTTATTTTAAATAATCCGAGAAGCGGAAATCAAATAGTGGAAGACGGACCCGTTTACATGTATTCAGCTCTTCAGATCGCTCAAGACTAACTAAGTTCCACTGGTTCTTATTTTCTTCCATGTAAAAAGATTAATAAAAGAACAATATATGTTTATCATGTGAATCGTTTATAATTTTCAAACAATTTTTAACAGATAGGATTCTTTTTCTTTATATCATACCCGCTTTGATAAAACAGTGAATATTTTTATTATTATTTTGTTTTTTATCTTGTGATTGCCTAAATGAAAAGTTGGTAAAATAAAACGTTATTCACCCTACAAGGTTAAAGTTATAACAGTTTCGTTATAAAGATGATTTTGATCATTCAGGAGAAAACAAATTGTTTTTCCAACTTATTCAGCACCAGTGTAACAAATTTGAACTATATCAGTCGAATTAACTTTTTAATAATTAATAATTAATATTATTATATATAATTATTTATATAATAGAATAAGAATTTCATTTAATCCTGTTTCCTCAAAACCTATGAATAAATTTCTACTCATGAGAGCACTGGGACTTTTTTCAACATGTTGACGATAATTTCGTTGAATTTGAATAACAAATCTTTGCAAAGAATAACAAATTCAATTAACTTTACGCTTTGCTTAACTTTACAATTGTGCATTATAAATTTTCCACTATTTATCTAAAATCCACAAAAAATTGGAACAATTAAACAAGTTTTAAAAAAGTTATTTCCTTTCTAAGTCAGATTGTCTTCGTTGGCTCACCACGTATTTCAAGGAAGATTATTTTTATTTTTGTTTAAAGAAACCATAAATAGTGAAATGCGAACTTTATTCATTATTATTATTATTATTATTATTATTATTATTATTATTATTATTATTATTATTATTATTATTATTATTA
>JBBMKC010242776.1:0-10788 GCA_037834085.1 Bipalium vagum
AATATGTTATTTTTGATTACATTATTTAAATATCTTTACAAAAAGTTAATATTTAAACAACTATTTATAATTAAATTGAAATATACAAATTTATATAAAAAATTGTATATCAAAATTAGTATTTTTGATAGGGAGTGAACAGACTTTTTACGCGCACTGTAAATATCGCTTATGGATAGATTTCATTTCATACACACAGTAACAAAACTCATATAAAATAATAACTGTCCGAAAATTTTTGTCCGGCAGTATATAAAAAATTCCATAAAGTTGTGAAGATATTAAACCATATGTTCAAAGATTGATTCAGTCGTTAACAGTAGATGATTTTGAAGGATGAGTGAAGTTCTGTGAGGAATTCCTGTCTCGAATGTTTGTAGCCTTATTCTGTTTTAAACAAGGCTAATTTTCGAATCTAAAGTTTTCAAAGCACTAGTCGAACAGTCTAATGCAAAACTTTGTTTTTCAAGATCGTATCATCACAACACTAACGGAATTATAGAACGGCAATTCCGAACTATATGTGACTATATGAATACCACCATGGCCGAGAAAAAAACGAGATTTGGAAAATGTTTTACCAGAAATTAAATTTGCTTTAAACGCAACATTTTAAAAAACTTTAAGATGTAGCCCGGCTGAAGTAATATTTGGGAGGAAAATTCACAGAGAAGCTTGGGTCAGTCACAGGATATCAGAAGAAAAGGAAGAGGTGCAGGACAAATCGTGTCCAGTGACAAGAAGAATGTTCGAACTTGGTGACGAAGTGCTGGTAAAAGTTGAAGGCAGAAGTAAAGATACGAAGAACCATATACAGTCAACAAGAAAATCCATGACAGAACATGGGAAACTGATTGAGAGGAATGATGAAAAAAAAAATCTTGAAAAGGGGGGATCTTAGTATTTGAACATATTTTTGAATTTTAAAACTTTTATAAAGTGTCCTTTTTTAAAATCAGATATGAATATTCATTAATTTAATGTATTAGTTAATTTTAAAATATTAATTTAATTTTAAAATATGTTTTTAGAAAAATAATAAAAGACACTATTTAAATTTATTAATTTAAGGAAATTTGTTTAAGAATTTTTTTTATTGGAATAATGAAATTTTTGAAATCATGTCTGAATTTATTGAAATAGCTGCTAACAATGAGAAAGATCACTTATTCGGATGTCAAAGCGAAATCCTCAGAAAAAATCACGTGATTGGTTTTTATGGATTGTAAATCATGCAAAACGTCCTCAGTTAGTAATGTGAGGCATATTCTGAGAATGTATGACTTTTTTGGATTACTAGCAGCGAAGAAACCATATTTAAATGAGCGATATATAAAGAATCGCTTAAAGTGGTTCAGAGATTATAGAAAACTGAATTCTTTTTGATATGAGGTGATTTTAATTATGAAAGCCGGATAGAATTGTTCTCTAGTAGAAGAGAATACGTACGCAGACCACAAGGATCCAGGTGTGATATAAAATATACCACGAAAACTGTTAAATATATCCAAATTGGATGAATTCCTACCAGGATGTATTGAAGAAAGAGTTGCTGCCAATATATGATGCACAGTATATATTCAACAAGACGGAGCTCAATGCTCTTTGGTCAGAATTGGTGACTTCATTTTTGGAAATTTCCGCTCAATCACCAGATCTGAATATAATTGAGCCATTGTAAGCTTATCTGAAAGCCAGAAATACTATATGTAGGTCAGCAAATATTGAGGCACTGTAGAGGAATTTGAAGGGGTATTAGACGATAATTCCATCATCTAAGATTAAGAATCTTTATGAAATCATACCAAGAGGTAATTAAAAATAAATATATGAATAAAAGGTACTAATTTCGACTTTCTCAATTGTTCACGAGGTTGACTGTTTCTTAAAATGTGTTTGGAGATTTGAAATGTAAAAAAAATATGTTTTACTGGTGTTTTAGTCTTGTATTCAAAATGATTTAAAAATTGATGTTTTTGAAAAAACCGATTTTACTACATTTAAAAAAATAATGATTTGGAATTTTTTAATTGCACACAAAACATATGGACGGCATTGCATTTTTGTATCAAACACTAAAACCAGCATCTTCTTTGCTTAATATATTATGGATTCGTTTTTAAAATCATTACGATTGACATTTGATAAAGGTTCTGCTAACGTTGATTTAAAATAACTCAAGTATTCCTCCAATAGGATTTAGTTGCGGTGAATAAGGAGGAAGAAAACTATGGCAAATACCTTTTTCATTTAATAAATTTATAACGTGGTCGAAAGATGATGGAACCTTCAGTTATCCATAACTAACACACATTTGGGGTTAGATTTGAAATGATCAGTCAGTTTGTTCTGTATAAATTCCATAAAGCTATCACCACCTTTATTTAATATTCCTGTTTTATTACTGGCCACTAAAAAGCTTATGTTGTGCACCTCTTTGATTTTACCACTTTATATGCCTTAGAATTCTTGAGAGAATATTCATAATTTCTAGAATTATGTAAGTTCACTCCTGTTTCACCTAAAAATAAGAGATTCATATTATTGATAATTTGTATTTCTCTTCCGTAACATTGATGAGCATCTATGCTCTTTTTTAAAGTATCTCTCGCCTGGAATTCTCATTAATCGTTCTTGGTGTATATTCCATATCTTTCAGAGTTCAAGATATAGTGCTTTGACTTTTAAACATACCGCTGATGCCAAATTCACTAAGTAATTCTTTTTGGATGAATCCCAATTCATTAAAATTTGGGATAGATTATTCTTTATTTCTGAATTCATAATATTTTCTCCCTTTCTTATCGGTCCATTCTTTGGTAATTTCATCCACTAAAGAATATGTAGCTGAAGACAAATATTAGCATTTGACTAAATAGATTTAACACACAAATGTTTGTTAAAATATTTTCTTACCCATTTAATAATATCCAGTAATAAGTTGTCTTTTTTTCTTTAGAGTATTAGCAATATCCTTATTTAAATTCGTTGTAAATATGTAATATATGAACAAAACTATATCATATATATGATATATTTATGACTAGCTTTTAATATATTTATTCATAAGGCTGTATGATAAATCATTATTCTTATACTATTCAATCAAATATTATTTTTTACTAAATATTGAAATAGCAGCTCAAATATGAATAGAAAGATGTTAAAAATTTGCACAAATATTAAAGAAATCTTTTCTCTCAGAACCAAAATTAAAGAAATTGAAAACATACTTAAAGAATCAGCACATTGGGTTGGGTAAATTGATGCAGTCATTGGAGTGGTGAAGTATTCATCACTTTCGTTATTTCCAAACCTATGACTATCAGAGGCTGAATTCCCACTGCTCAAGTATTCTTCTATTGTACTTGGAGCTCTTGATTGATTATTCAACGAAGAATATGCAACATATTTTCTTGGAGGAGATTGACTACATAGTGAATCTCCACTAATTGTAAAAATGGATACAGTACTTTGAGGATAAAGATTTTTTTCTATTATTTTGTGGTATGTTGAAGAAATCCGATATTGGGGTAAAGTTGTAGTGCCAATGGAAGGATAAATATGCCTTTTAATTTTACCTCGAGAAGAGGTTGGGTGGTAATAATGTTGCTGAGTAAAATAATCATTCATATAAGACTGCTGCATTCCAGTAATTGGTGAGGATTCTGCTAATTGAACATAAGATGGTTGAAAGTTTGAAGTTAAACCATTAAATTCGAAATTATGTCTTGTAATAACTGATGCTACTAAATCTAAGTCAGGTCCAAAATAAGGAGTCTGAATTTGTTACATAAAATAAAAATACTCAACAACTTGATACACAAACAATCAATAATTTTAAAAATACATATATATTCATTCGTTTTTATAACACAATTATCTAACTGGTATAAAATTATTTTTAAAATATTAAATATTAATAAAATTAAACTAAGAAAGCATAAATCATAATTTTCGTTTATTTCTTTAAAAGAAACATAAATAATTTCTTTAAAGGAGAATCACAAAATTTTCAAGGATTCATAATTTATGATTTTTTGCAATATTAAGTCAAGATGATAGTTATAATAACTACAAAACCGCAACGTATTTTTTAACTGAATCAAGACTTTCGATATGGAAAATTTATTGTTTCCTTTCTTTGAAATGAAAAATTAAATCTAGTTCATGAAATGAAATTTATTCAAATCTTTAGATTTCAAAGTAATTCAATCAGAATATCCTAATGTGCAAATCTATTGATAATAGATTTTGTTATGAACCGACTAGACAAGATGATATAAACCTTCTCTGAGATGGGTTTTCTATCAATTAAAAATTAGTATTCTTATTATAAATTCAAAATTAATTATACTTTCACTTTTTATGAGACTTTTCAGTTCAACTTTTATTATTTTGAGATATAAAAATAAAAATAATTGATATCTAGTGATACAAAAATACTTTTTTTCTTCATGTTTATGTTTCTTTTTTTGTATAACCTTGAGAACTATAAAAATATCTTTCACTTTTGAATACTATTTTTATAATAAAAGTAATAAAATAAAAGAGGAACCAGTAAATAAAATTTCATTCTGGATAGTTTTAATATTATAAAACCTTATCTAATTAAATTAATAATCAATAACTGTTTGTTTTTTTAATGTGAATAATGTCTGTTTCATTTTATAACAATAAAGTATTTATTAAAATTCACACTAGAATTTCAATTTAAATTATTATTAAAATTTCTTCAATTTATGATTCTCTTCACAAATCCATGATTATAAGAAACATTTTCTTGCACTCAAAGATTTGTTTCTGATCATTTTCAAGAAAATTCTTTTATTAATCGATTTTTCTGTGAAATCATAGAAATAAATATATAATATATTTAATTATAACATTTATTATTATTTCTATAAACATTCAGTAAGTTAATTATTATTTATTCGTATATATTATTAAAAAAACAACTGATGTTATTTAAATAAAACGGATCATAATTGTTATAATTTAATTTCAATTTTTTATAAAATATAAATTTATATTAGTAAAAAAGCCCACCGTCCAAAGTTCAAATTTTCAAAAAAACTTTTATTGATTAAAAGGTTTGAAATAGTTTAAGATAAATTGTAATAAAACATGGAAAATACTAATATTTTATTTTTGATGTCTCATTTCAATTTTAATTTGTCAATTTAAAGAATGTCATTCTGCAGTGTAACCTATAATATCATATTATTTTTTAAACGATTAATAACTGAAAGTAGAAAAGTTCAGCGCTGTTGAACTCTATCAAAAATCGTAAATTAAAACTAAAAATAAACAAAAATTGTTATATTTATTACATTAAAAATAAAATATAAAGAATATAACGTTTATTAGTTAGACCAATATGGTATTCTGCAGTTTAACCATTAATATCATATTATTTTATAAAAGATTTAGACACATAACAATCATGAAAATATTATTAATTAAATTAATTATCGTAACTATATTTAAACAGAAGATTTTAATTGGTCAAAGTGGGTAACGACGTTTCCCGATTTTATTTACTTGTATAATAAAATAGTATATATAAGTAGTATGGAATATCAGAATCTATTAAATATCACGGAATGCCGTCAGATTTAATTGATTTGTAATGTCTTGATATTTAACAAATATATATTAACTCACACGTTTCAATTCTTTGGAATTTATTCAATGACTTATCAAACATGAGTTGTTAAAGGAGTCCATAAAATGTTTAAAATGCAAAAACATTATGCATATGCTACCAGATAAAAGCACATCTGATGGCTACGAATGGAGACGCTTCAAAGATAATACAACAATTAGTATTCGTACAGGATTGTGGATGTCAACTTTTAAAATTCCTCTATCAATAATAGTGAAATCAATTAATTTATGGTCCAGAAATATGACTCCCAGAAATTAAAATATCTGCACCGGTTTATATCAGATTAGGAAAATTTTAAATTGGTAAAATCTTAGAATATTATATTCTTCATCTAATCAAACTTCGAGAGCCCAACGTAAAAGTGCAGGTTGATGAGATCAAACTATATAATCATGTGAAATCACATCGTGGACGTGGTCCTATTTAGCCTGCATGGTGTTTATGTATTGTACACACATCAACCAAATCGACCTTGGGGTTTGCAACAATGTTACCTGAAAAAACTATGTCAACAGGTATCCAGATAATCGAAAATGGTGTGAGTCCAGAAAGTATTATCCATACTGATGAAGCCAAAGTGAACGGAAGTATAACCAAAACCGTAATATATAATCACAAAACAGTCTGTCATAAATATAACTTTGTGGATCCGGTAACAGGCGTTCATACCCAGCATGTAGAGAGGTATAATAACAAAATTAAACATTCTATTAAAGATGTTCGAAGTGTAGATGCAGACAAAAGAGTGGACTTCTTGGAAGAATTTATGTATAAGATCAATTTCAGAGGTATTTGAAAAGATTTTTGAATTGATTCGAGTGGATAATATATGTGTATCTAATAATAAATGTTTTTGTATGTGTATTTTTTCTTTTTCGATTTTTTTAAACATTCTGTAATTGATTTGCGATCACTCCGTCAGATTTAATTGATCAGAATATCAGTCTTTGAGACATATTTTTTATAATTATTTTTTACTAGCTCACACTTGCAAAAATTAAAAAAATGTTTTCTTTTCTCAAAGACCGATATTCCCCACTACATGAAAATACTTTTATTTTGTGCATTTTTATATTTTTAGTGGTATATATAAGTATTCACAGTAGTAGAAGTGGTATGTTATGCGATCCTTGATGTTATTCTGACACAAAAGTAGCTTTTTTGCTGGTTTGTATGCTTTGAGCCCGAATTGAGTGTGGAGGTGACGCTGGACAGTACGAATCGATAAGGAACTAGGTAATTCTTCTGCAATTTCCTTTGCGGACCACATTGGATGAATACATGAAATTTGATGTATCAATCTGTCTGTACGTTGTGATGTCACGGTTGGCGTTCCACTTCGACTAGCCGTTGAAATTTTCTACGATCTCGATAATTTTTCGACGTCCTTGATACAACCGATTGGTTTATTTTAAGGCATCGTACAATATCAACTTGCCTCAATCCACATTCTGCGTATGATGCAATTTATATGTCAAATAATATTTAATAAGAAAAGATTTATTACACTATTAAAAAAATTTATAATATTTAACAAAAATTGTAAATAAGGTTGAATATGAAAACAGTTTAGAAGAAAAATATAATAGATTAATAAATTTAAACGAATACAAAATTGAAGAAATATTAGAATTTTATGAAAATAAACTAATATTACTTTTATTGATCTACATGAAGTACTAGTCCGAAAAACATATTTAATTATTTTTCTATATAACTACCATTGACAGCAACCAGCTTATTCCATCGAATAACCAAATCTTTAAATGTCCAGGAAGCTCTGCAAACCACTGTTCAACAAATTTGCATCTGATGTGCATCTGATGTCTCAAAATGATGGCCACGTAACAAAAAGAAATCGCTCGGAGCAAGGTCCAGACTGTAAGCTGGATGTTGGAGAAGTGCAAAACCACACTTTTCTGCTGAACATCGTGCAACATTGCTTACAAGGACAGGAGAATTATCAACAAGAAGCCAAAGTGGAACATTTCTTGATTTCCGTTTCTTTGCACAGCACTTCTCAACCAATTTGGCATAGTATTGACCATTTATTGTTTTTCCATTAAGCAAGAAGTCTAGATGAATGACTCCACTTTTGTACCAAAACACTGAGAGAATCAGTTGTTTTCGATGTGAGGTGTCACTTCTCATCTTCAGAGGAGGTTTCTCTTCTACATTCAGATGATTCCCGTTTAGTTTCAGGTAAGTGTACAGAAAGAGATGTCTCATCCTCAGTAACAATATTATTAAAAATGCATCACCATATTGATTCAACAGTTGCAAATTTGACAAAGTGCAGTTGAGGCGCATTTCCTTCATGTCAGGAGACAGAAAATTAAGCAATTTTACCCACCTTAATTCGTCTTTCAGTTCGAATATTCGCCTGACATTGCGTAATTTTCTGATCGGAAATTTCAGCTAGTCTGCCAACATTGGAATAATCCTGGTGCACACTTTCACGGCCATACTTGATAAATGATATCCAACGATTTATTGCGGATCTAGAAGGACATTTGTTGCCATATGCAATTGCTATATCACGAAATATATCAGACGACTTCTTTAAAACCACATAGAATTTTATTCACACTTCTGTATTCCACCTCATTCATTTGACAAAAAATGAAATTTGAGTTAGTTTATGAATTATACGTCAGCCAATCAGATTATTTAATTTATGCATATAAGCAAACATACGTGTAGGTGATTGGTTTATCATGTTTTTTCTTAGTCAGTCCGAGGCATTATTGAACGAATCACGTATTTTTAAATAAATAAAATTTAACTTGATTTTTAAAATAAATTTTTCAAAAATTGTATTTAATTGATATTTTATATTAACTTTTTGTTATTTAATAAATCATTAAATAATGGTATTGTGAATTTTATAAAAAAAGATTTCAAAATATTTTTAAAACTAAAAGTAAATAACGAAGATGATATTTGGTCTACCGGTTTAGTTTTTGTACCTGAAGTTTGGCTTACATTTTTTGTAATTAATGTATTTAATCAAGAATATTTTGAAGAATATTATAAAGCCTATTCACCACAATATTTAGACAAAATAATGTAAAATAAATAAGAAATCGCACAACTGATAATGTTTAAAATGAAATTAATTAAGTAATTGATAGCTCAATTAATTTATCAATACTAAATTTAATTTTAAATTTATATTATCAATAATAGAGACAATTATTTAAATTTCAAATGACTAACAACTGTTTTTTAAAAGAATATTTCTATCATATGTATGAATAATTTAATGTAGATAAAAATGAAAGTATTTTTAATCTTATTGAGACTAATATTAGAGGTTTATATTTTAGTCAATTAGAAAATGTTACTCAACAACATAATAAAATTTTGCGAGAAAAATTAAATGAAAAAAGAAAATCTTATAGATGGCAAAATTGTAATAAATGTAATATTTTAACAAATCCAGGAAGAAAATATTGTAAAAGATGTCATTATAATATTAATTTTAATAATTATCTAAATACAAAAGAAAAATATAAGAACAACAATACTTATAAAAATTGTAATTATTGTAATCATTATTTACCTTTAACAGATTTTGAAGTTGGAAGAAAAAAATGTAAAGAATGTAGAAATGAAGATAAAAGAAAAGGTCGAAAATAAAATGTACTGGGGACAATGACAAATTTTTAGTATACCTATAAAAATAGTTGAAAAAAAATTATAAAAATAAAAAATTTATAAAGATTAAAATATATCCTAAAAAGGACAATAAAAATTTTTTAAAAATTTAATAATTAATATATTATTTAATAATATTAAACATTATGAAAAAATTTATTTCAAATTACTTTTTACTTTGGTTTCAATATTACAAATTTTTCCTCCTTTTAAATTTATTTCCATAAATTGCTCTAGCAATAAAACAACATTTATTTTTCCTTTAAAATCTTTATCTTTTAAGATATGTAAAATTAAAACTGCTCCATTTAAACATAAATTTTCTGGTTGATCTTTCAAATCAAAAGAAAATATAGAATATAAATTGTGAAATTCAAATAAAGATAATTGAGGATTGTTTGAAAAATATTCATATGCTTTTATATAATTCGAATAAGTTCTATTATTTTTTCCTTTTTCAAATTGAACAGGGTTTAAAGGATAGTAAGAACTATTTACTTGTATTCTTAAAGATTTTATTTTATCTTGATTAAATAACCCGGGTTTTTTGTAAATTCAAATTTGATTCTCTAAATCCAATGAAAATATAAATTTTTAATTTCTTATCTAATTTATCAGGAGGTTGAATTTCATTTTCTTTATCACTCAATATAACTTTTATTGTTTTTTCTTTAAATTCAAAATCTTTATTTTCATCATATTTTATTTTTTCTTTTTTCTAAACTTTTCATAAATCTCACAATCCGAATTCAAAACAAATTTTTATATATTTAAATGCTGGTTGAAGAAAAGTAGTTTAGAAAAAATAATCAAATTATTATAATCAAAAAATTTGGAGTTAATAACATTTTATATATGTTTTTATGATTATTAATTTGAATTGTTTTATCATCCAAAAAATCTGAACAAAACTTGTTATCCATTTTTAAAATATTTTTTAGTTATACCTGTTTTAGGTGTATTGTAAAACAAATTTCTTCTCCATTAAAATCTATTAATTTTCCTTTATCATCAATTATTTTAAGTTTAATTTCATTAAATTTTTTTGTAATCAAAAGAAAATAAATTGGAAATTTTTGTCTCAATAATTCTGTTTTTCGAACAGTACTTGAAGTAAAATCAAAAATTATGTTTGTTCTTTCTCCATTGAAAAATGCTCCTTCAACAATATTACAATCAATCATAATTCTATTTATATTTAAAATATTAACTGTTTTAGATTCATGAATTCCTTCTGCATAATTTTTTTTAGTTTCAAATCCTAAAATGGAGCTAAAGAATTTTCTTTAGGACATTGAACAAAACAACCTTTTGATATTTTCATTAGAAAATTTAAAGAAATTGGATTTGGTTTTATTTTTATATAATATTTTTTCTCTATTAATGGTTCTAAACTTTTATCATATTTAAATACATTTTCAATAACTTTTGACATTTCTTAAATTTCATATGCACCT
>JBBMKC010242787.1:0-10788 GCA_037834085.1 Bipalium vagum
AATAATAATAATAATAATAATAATAATAATAATAATAATAATATATAATATATAATATATAATAATAATAATATATAATAAATAATAATAATAATTAAAATAACTATAAATATAATAATAAATAATGATCATAATAAAAATAATGATCTATTAACTAAAGTGACCATATGGTAAAATCTTTCCATAATGACGAAGTTGGCTCAATGAGCAGTGTCTCATTACAAAAATCAATTGCATGGCTGCTTATATTTGGCCAAAATTTTCAAAAAAGGAAAAACTTGTTTTAATGTGCTTATATTAGTCTTAAATAAAAATAAATAAAGAAAAATTGGTCAACACAAGTTAAAAAGAAAAAGACATGCAAAATTTGCCTAAGAGTTTAAATGTTAGCATATTCACTGTCTTTGACTTTATTCCAGGTAGTAGTTTATGAAAATTGTGCTCAAGATTTTTAACATATGAAACGATAGCTGGAAAAACAATTTAAGTGGTTTCAGAAATTATGTTAATAATCGTTTTCAGACATTAATATTCAAAAAAATCCGCGCAAAAAATGAAAAAAAGAATTTTTTTTGTGTATTAAAAACTATTTCCGCAAACTTTTTTCTGTTTCATTCTTCTGGTACTATTAGAAAAACAAAAGCTAACAATAGGTAATTAAAGTGGTGTTTTAGACAAATCGATGCCTATGTTGTTGCATTGGTTCCATATATGGATACATACAGATCTAATCCAAAAAAATTTTGGATTTGCCGGTACCATAAGCATTGTTTTATCTGGATAAACATTTGAAAATTAGAATGGCACAATAAGTTTTTTAAAATAATTTTTCCAATTTTTTTATGACATTTTTTATAAAATTTTTATAACTGGTAATTAAATTATTATTATTATTATTATTATTATTATTATTATTATTATTATTATTATTATTATTATTATTATTATTATTATTTAATTATATTAATGGAATGTGAAATGACATTTCTATATGTTGCTTGCAAGATATTTTAAATATTACTTTATTATCGTAAAGTTTTCTTCTCATGACTGATACTTTTTGAATATTTCTCATAAAATCATACATGAATATCATATTATCCTACCCCACCCAGGTTTTTATCCAGATCTGGCACCATCAAATTTTTATTTATTCCGATCTCCTTAAGAATTATCTTTAGGGAAAAGATTTCTGTTCATTAGAAAATTACCTAGAGGAGTTTATCGATCTAAAGTCAGAGGGATTGAGATTTTAAAACTATGTAAAAGTCGTTGATTTAAATACTGCATATATTGATGAATAACATTGTTTATAATAATAAAAAATCGACTTTGAATTTTTCTTTAAAATACGAAAAGATCTTTTACACAACCAATAATAATATAATTGTTTAAATTTATTTTTATTATTATTATTAGTTTTCATTTAAATCCATATTTCACTGTAAATTAATTAGGCTTATCGATTTATAAGTATTTTTATTTATAAATTTCCAAAAGTCCAGGTTAAATTTATAACCGAATGCCACGCATTAAATGTTCTTATCTGTGTCCCGTATTAATTAATCTATAGCTCCAACCTATTATTAATGTATATGACAAATCACAATCTTTGTAAACGGTCATTTATTTATATATCCACGTACAGATTAGATTTCGTAAAACAAGATTTATTATTTAAAGGATATTATTTTGTTTTAATGAATTGACAACGTTGTGCTTTTTAGAATGCCTGTTTCTCATAAAAACAAATCTAATCAATCAAAAACAATTAATCAAAAATTAAAATTGGAAAGTTCATCAGTAAAAACTCAGTCCAAAACGTCGACTGAAAAACCATCGAAACAAGAGTTATTAAAGCCTCAAAAGAGTTCGACAGACATCCATTCCAGTAGTATATCGAAAATAGATACTGTGGGACCTAACAGATTTCAAGTGGTTTAATTTGACAAGTTTCTCCATTAAATTTCTCATAGGTTTTGAATTACGAACAAGTTAAAAGACTACAGCGATTTATCGAAAAACCATTACATCTTAAACCGGTCTCACATTCGTCTCTGCCTGCAGTCAATGTTTCTCTCAGAAGTCTGTTGGGAGAAATTAAGAAACAATTGAAAGATGCCAATATTCTTGTCAAAGATATTAGACTGGATGGCGCTGCTGCCGGATCAATTTTGAGTAAGGAATAAAATTAGGATGCATATTTTCCATAATGATTTGATTAACTTTATTTTTCAATAATTAACAGTAATTAATTAAGAAACAAAAATTTCCATATATTGATTTATTTAATTAATTTATTAATTAAATAATTATATTAGGTCCTATATATGAAATTTAGTTTTAATGCAATTTTTGACCCCGTTTTTGAAAGAAATAAAATCTCTCGTAAAATAAATTTAAAAAAAGTAACAAGATAATGTTTGAAAATTATTTTTAAAATATTTGTTGCGGATTAGTTTTAATCCACTACATTTAAATTTCTTTGGAATCATGAATAATAATTTGATAATATATAATTAAATATAATTAATATTCAATTTTTAATATATATAAATAAATTGAATAATGACGACGTGAAAACTCCGGGTCCCATTAAATAATTTTTGAAAATTACTTTCTGCAGATTAAGATTATAATTTAAAACATACACAAGTTAAATCAAAATAGACCCACTTTATTTTCAAGGTCATTTAAAATATAAAATTATTAACTATTTTAAAAAGAGATGTTTTGATTTTGTTATTAGCTGGTTAAAGATCCTGGAATCAATGTATACTTCTTAATTTATATTTTATTTTTTAATGATTTGGTGAAAAATGAAATAAAAAATAAAATTCATTTAACGAAAAAGTTTTTATTAATAAATATAATTTTTACTTTTATTAAGATGAAGAATTATTTTCATTATAGTATATGTCCATTATATATTATAATAATTTATATTTATTTCTTTAATATTTATGAATTTTATACATATTCTACAAAATAATATATACTTAAAAAATAACAGTTTTAAGAGACAGAGTACTTTTTGATAAGGATTTTTGTAATGTTGAATTTTTTAATATCAGATAATTATACCAAATAATATTTTAGTGTAAATGAAAAGAATTTATCATGGAAAATTTTACAAAGTTTTTAAAAGTTTAAATAAATATTTTCAATTTATTTATATATATTAAATTTTTAATATTAATTATATTTAATTATATATTTTCAACTTATTAACTTATTGTAGGGATAAAGAGAAAGTTTGTCAAATGTGATACTTTAAGTGATATTCTTTAAATGATATATTTTATAACTGATATAATCATAAAATGTGAAATCATTTGAATAAATCCGAATTAACGAGTTTATCTTAAATAGTTAAACATTTGAAATAAAAGTTAAATACAATTAGACTTTCACTTGAAAAAACGATGATTTACTAAAGATATTTAATTTGGCCTTTTACAAAGGAATTTTCTGGATTAACTTCATTTCAGAGAACTACTTTTACAAATATTTCAAAAGTGTTTTGACTTTAAAGCCTATTATTATAAAGAGATCAAAGTCTCTGGGTGCCAAATCTGAAAATATAGTGTTTGATTAATCGATTCGTGGAAATATTAAATTATATTAAACAATTCAAGAAAATTGACTGAATTTACAACAGTATAAATCCTTAAGTTTAGAAATCAAATATTTTTCGTGTCTCCATTTCAGTATAAAATTCATGAAAACTATTCAATATCATTAAAACACTTAACATTTTTTTGATTAAATATAATATCCTCTAGTTATAAAAGGCTGTTAAAGTTAGGTCGAAGTTGTGATAATATTAGGTTGCTTCAAAGTGTTGTCGTTTTTTACTTGCACTTTAAAATATATAAAAACAAAGATAAGATTTTATTTAGTAATGAAAAGTCTTCATGTAAACACAAGATTTTGTTTCTGATTTATAAAATCATATTTTTACTAGTCCTGTTGAAATTAAATCGATATCTAATCTAAGAAGTTAAATCTTGCTAGTTAACTAGTGTTATATGGGTCTAAAATGATAATCAGATAGTGTAACATCAGGGCTGTAATTTGGGAACGGAAGAATTTCCCATTTAGGCTGATAATTTTTTCCTGTGTCATCTTAGCAACATGTGATTTAGCATTAACATGTTGCAAGATGACTCTTTTTCTGATTCCAACACCCGAAATTTCTTTGTGAATTTTTCATGAAGACAAGTAATTTGATCACAATTTAGTTGCGCGGTGACAGTTTGTCTCGATAGTAGAAGTTTATAATGGATAAACAGTCATTTCCCGCCAAACTGATCAAAGTAGTTTCTTGCCTCTAAATTGAACTTAACAGCTGATACTGATGCTTGACAACAAGAAATTTATTGTCTTTGCGATTGTTCTTTTTTAGTATTACTGTATGCAACTCTTTCTCATGTACAATAAAACTTCAATCCAAGAATATAGAGTTCTGAAATCTGGAAAACAGTAATGTACAGATTATTAGTCGCGCAGATTTCCGGAAATCTGTCAATTGATAAGGGATCCAATTTCTGGATTTGTTAGCCTTAAGAATTGTCTTTAGATTGCGGATTATTATCACTCCATCAAATGTTGTTTTAGTCTCTATTTTAATTAATATTTGTTATCAATCTTCTTCATTTAATTTCTCTAGCAAGTATTCACTGATACCAGAAGCAGAGTCCAGAGCGTGAACAATCATCCAAATCAAAATTTCTTTCTTTAAATCTGGAAAACCAACGCTAACTTGTTCTGAAGTCTACTGTTGGAAGTTTCTTCCGTTGTCTTTTTCTTTTACTGAATTCATAAAGAATGCAATTCCGAATATGAATTAAGAGAAAAGATAAAAATTATCAAACTATTAATTTACTGTCCAAAAATGACATATATAAAGATACCAACCAAGAAGAGGTTGATAAATTTGTATAACTCTCAGAATTATGTGATAATCAAGGGGTTATCCATATATATCCGTTGTCTTTTTCTTTTACTGAAAAAATATATATATATCGAATTTCATTAAAGAAATCATCTTAATTTCCTATTCAAGATTTTGAGTGAAATGAAAATGAAATGTCTTTTAATGAAATGAAAATAATTGTTACTTACCCTCTCAATCTTACTGATTCAAAAGATTTTTTGTTACTTTTATTTATCGGTGATTTATTTTATTTTATTTTATTGAATTTTCTTTAAATCAATAATTTTTCTCAAGAACTCAATTCGAAGGAAAACTGCAGAAACATTGATATCATATTCAATGTAGAAATAAGTAATATCTCTACAATGCAAAAAATTAAAAGTATAGTTTATTCTTTTTTGATCAATACACTGAAAAACGAATTGAGCACCAAACAAGAATGCCTTAAACAAAACATTTCCATAAATGATGAATTGATCAAAGAGAATTACATTCAAAAACTGTCTCGGGTTATCAGTAACCAGGAATCTGGTGGCGATTTCTGGTCACTCATTTCCATAGGGATTTACGAAGCTGAGAGTGAATCGATTGAGCTGAAATTCATTGAGAAAATGAAAAGACAATACGAGTTTACCGTTGATTCGTTTCAGATAGTACTTGATACTATCTTAGCATTCTTTACGGTGAGCAAGTGTAATGCAATCACTCCCAATCTATTCCCAACGGTCGTTGCGGAATCTGTATCGGGAAGTTTCCAAGAAGCCTTCAAACATTTGAAAGACAACATAATTTCGACGAAAAACCCTGAAGAAATCCACGGGGGCGGACTGATAAAATATTGTCATTTATTGGCAACTGGATATCAACAAAACACAGCTCTGGACATACGAGTGATCGAAAAATATATGTGTTCCAGATTCTTCATTGACTATCCGGATATCAGCAATCAAAAATATAAGCTAGAGTCGTATTTGGAAGCCCATTTTGATAACACTGATGAAGTGAAAATCAATCTTTTAAATGTAAGCATTGTTTTTTGTCATAAAAGAAATATAAGAAAAACAAATGTTCAGATTCTCTATGAAGTCATATCTCATTCCACGGTCTGTTTAATGACCCATGAAAGACGACAGACACTTCAAATGATTACCGGCTTGATACAGAACCTTCTATCAGAAATCGAAATCAAAAAGTCCACTGTTCAATTGGACAATATCAGCAGCCAGAATTGGTTTCTGGACCAGGTGTTCTATGGTACGCTTTATTTTCCCCAACAGGTCTATGTTACCAGTCCCATAAATGCCTCTCAGACCAACAATTTGAATTTGAATATATCCGGCAATCAGATATTGATTTGCACGGGCGACAATACGGATTTCATGGCAAACAGTAACCAAATTGTATCAATAAACCAGACCGCTACGGTTTCGACAATTGACAGTACCAATTCATGGATGGGTTATCAAAGTCAAAACAATCAAATTTATTGTTTAAATGGTTCTTTGATGTGCGCATAATCGGCATTTTATTATTTATTTGTTTTCAGTGGTATTTCGGTTATTTATTATCTTGTTTATTGAAAGAAAATATTTAGAAATGATAAATGTTAGAGTTGTTTAGACAACAACAACAACAACAACAAAATATTTTTACTGGTGCTGATAAATGTGATTTATGTACAAATCGGTGTGATAACAAAATATTTTTGTGGGGTCTTTCAATAAGGTTCAACATTTTATGAAGTTTCTGTGGACCATTCAAGATTGTTTCATTTGTTCATATTGTGTTCTCTTATATTATGGTTTACTGTGATAATTGATGATGTATTTTAAAATATTTCCACAATGTTGAATATAACAATAGTGCAGTTATTTTCCTCTCATATTTTACAATAAATGTTAAAGTATTCTTTGTATTAATCAATTTGTCTTCGTATAAAATTATTACAATGGGTATTGTTAGGTTTCGATCAATTTCTGGCTTTGCAAGAATATGAAAGGAAAAATCAAAGATGTAATATAATAATGAAAAGAGAGTCAGTAAGACCGTTTTCTAAAATTTTGGATGTACAACTATGACTCCGACTTTTTTAAAAAGAAAACAAAGACATTCATTACAAATTTTATTTAAAAACATTTATTGAAAATATGTTCCATTGGAAGCTACAACCTTTGCCCACCTTTCAGATAACGAATGAATTCCATGAAAGAAAAACTCTGACTTTTTTGATGAAATCCAGCTGTCAATCCAATTTTGGAGATCTTCGAGGTAACTGAACCGCTCTCCGGAAAGTGTTGATTGTAAAGAGCGGAACACATGGCACTCCGAAGGAATAGGCCGGATGAGGTAAGACTTCCCACTTTGAACCTTCTAAGTAATTATTTACAACTGAATTAACATGTGGTCTTGCGTTTCGTGTCTAGTCACCCATTCCGGTCGTTTTTCATTTAAAGCTGGCTTCAAACGAATAAATTGTGATCAATAAAATTCACCAGTTAGCGTTTGAGAAGATTTTAAAAATTCATAATAGATCACTCCTTTCTGATCCCATCAGATACACAGCATAACTTTCAAACCGTTGATGGACCGGGTTCACCTAGCATCACCAAAGCTGCTTTGCCTTTTGGATTGTCATAACGAATCCATTTTTCGTCTCCTGTGATAATTCGATGCAAAAATCTTTTCCTTTTTTTTCTCTGAAGAAGGACATCACAAATTGTTTTTCGCCGTTCAATTCATATTTCTGTCAATTCATGTGGGATCCAAATTCCTAATTTTCGAATAATTCCTAAAGCTGCCAGACTTTTTGAAATGCATTGTTGAGTCACATTTAATGCGACAGCCAGATCAGATTGTGTTTGGCATGGGTCTTAGTCCAACGGCCTTCTTAAAACTCTATAATCACATTGTTTTTGTGGCTTCCCATGCTCCTTGTCGTTCGTATCATATTGGCCATTTCTATAACGGTGAAAACCAATTTTTACATGTGGTCATCGAAGGAGCATGTTCTCCATAGGTATCTCGAAGCAAGCCGTACGTTTCCGCTGCAGTTTTCTTGGCAATAAAGTAATGTAGAATTACTTCCGCAAATGTCGTTTATTGGGATGAATATTGACATTTTGAATCGCTATAATATTTAAACAAGGAATATTAAAACAACTGTCTCATGATATTATTAATTATATGATATTTTTGTTTATAAATAAATTCAATATAATATAGATATGCTAACATAAATTTTTAGGATCATTTTAAAAAAAGCCGGAGTCATAGTTGCACACCTAATATATAATGTGTATTATTAATATCATAATAATTCTTTTTCTTGGGAAATATTAGCACAAAATAATTTCAACTAATAAAACATTTTCTTTCTATTATTACATATATATATATATATATATAAATATTGTATAAAAATAATAAAAAATAAAAATTTTATATATATAGTATCAAAATAGTTACATTTTTAGAATAAAATTAATAAAAAATATTATTATTATTATTATTATTATTATTATTATTATTATTATTTATTATTATTATTATTATTGAGTTATCAGTATTAATCGATTTGTGTTTGTTTGTTCTGAGTGTAAGTAAAATATTAGTGAGAATAAATATTATCATTTCAGCTGCTGGTATTATTAATATTTTATTATGACTATTATTATAACATATGACATTGTCCCACAGGGAATTTTATAGAGCAAAAAAATATCATGTGACAGGTCTCTTGATGATGTTGATATATTATTATTTATATTATCCATGTCGATAAACGTATAAATAAAGAGACCTTGTTGGTTTTACTGCATTTTAGAAATTTGGAACATTGCTTATTAATGACATATTGAAACATTAAATTACATTATTGAATATTAACATTAGAATAAGCTACGTATGATGATTAATTTAAAAAGTGAACCAGAAAATTTATGTTTAAACGAAGCAGTTCTAACTTTATATATCTTAAAAGATAAAATTTCAAAGGAAAAATAAATGCTATTTTGTTATGAGAACGATTTATGGAAATAAAATTAAAAAATGGTAAAATATTGAATATAAAAACAAACGTAAAATTTACAGGTTTATGCAGAAATATTTAGAAAAATATTCAATATATATATAATTTTATGCAAAAATATATATAAATCTATTCAAAATATATAGAAAATTATTCAAAAATATAGACAATTATTCAGAAATATATCGAAAAAAAATCCATTTTTTCTATTTAAGTTTGATCAAATTCTAATCAGCCAAAAATATCAGCTGCAAAGTTGCTATTAAAATGTCAGGTTTCATTGTTTTATCACCTGTTTTTTATTAAATCAAATTTACAGGCATTTAATGCTTCTAAATCAAAGACGGATCTTTCAATGGACTTTATTAGTGACAAGCTTTGCAATCATTTCGATCGAAATCCTGGGTATGTATTGGTGATCGACAATTGCAGGTTCCATCAACACAAAGATGTTATTAATTTGCTGAAAGAACGAGGTATTGCTTACAAATTTCTGCCACCATACTCGCCTCAGCTACAATTCGCAAATACTGTATCATTTTTTATAAGAACCATTATAGATCGGGACGATTGATTATTCAAGTATTCGTACATAATGATATAGATTTAAGTGATTATTTTCGCAACATGAGGCGGTTTATTGAAAAACCTTGACGAGACAATAATTTATTTAGTGTATATTTCCAATATATATTTCTGAATAATTTTCTATATACTTTGAATAATTTTCTATATATTTCTGCAAAACCCTGTAATATGAAAAATTAATTTTTTTTAATTTTTATAATGTTTTAATAATAATTTTTTAATGTTTTACATTTTTTCTCTTTTAATTTTAAAAAATAATGGGTGATAAATATTTTTTTGGTATTTTAAAAAATATATTTAAAATTTACTAAAGACATAAATAAACAAAAATACATTTAAATAAATATAAATACGAAGACAAAAATTGGAATTAAAAAGTGGATGGAAAGTTGAAAAGGATGAAAAAAATGAAGATTTAAAAAAGCTAGTTGAAAAATCATTTTTTATATTTTGGAAATCCATCCATTTTTTATTCATTTAAATCTTCGAAAAGATGTTTATTTTTAATGTTCAAAACAAAACTATCAGTATATTGTATCTTGATAAATTAATTTTTTGTATTTGTATTATTAAAATTATTTGAATTTTGCTGAGTAAATTGTTGATTAATATTACTTTGAATACTTAAGTTATTTAGATTATTATGCCAATATTTCTCATGTGTAGTTCTTGCAGCAACTGTTCTATAAATATCTCCACAAAAATCACAATGTCTTTTTGATGATTGAACGTTTTTTATTAGGTTGTTCTGAATTTTTTTATGTCTTTTGTTTATAAACATTAAATTTAAAAATAATTGAAATAAATTAAAGATTATTTAATATTATATAACATTTAAAAAGATTTATATTGCCCTCTTTAAAGTATTAAACTGTTTTGAATTTATATTAAAATTTGACTACCTTTTCCCATTTTAATGTAAGATCTAGTGTCACAATTCCCGCCAAATTTATTTTTAAAAGTTTTGACTCGGTACAAAAACAGTTAAAACTGCTCAAAAAGTTAATGAAGCTTGGGAACTTGGTATTGTAAATTAGTCAACAGCACGACGTTGGTACCAGAGATTCCGTACTAAAAATTTCTTTCTGGAATATGGGGAACGAATTGGCCGTCCTTCAAAACTTAAAAGCAAAGATTTAAATGTAAGTGTTCTGATGCAACGCTTACTGCGAGATCTAATCTCGAAAATATAAAAATGCTAACTCTATTAATATAGGTTAGAACTGGGCTCACC